>JADBJO010006598.1:0-22500 GCA_016801955.1 Conus betulinus
ATCTCAGCGAGCGGTGGGACAGGGGACGGATTGGAGGACGAGTGTGGCCAGATCATCAGGGGTTGCACCAACGACAACAGACCATGTCAAGGGTGAAGCGGAAGGTGATGGCCATCTACTTTCCCCCCACATCTCAGTATAATGTCTTTTCACGAGAAATGGTATTAGAGGAATGGACACATCTGTGCGTGCGCGGGTGCGTGAGAGAGATAGAGAGAGAGAGGAGAGAGAGAGAGAGAGAGAGAGGAGAGAGAGAGAGGAGAGAGAGAGAGAGCGAGAGAGAGAGACACAGACACACAGACAGATGGACAGACAGAGACAGGGACAGAGACAGACACCGACAGACACCGAGAGACAGAGAGACAGAGACAGCGAGAGATTATTGATCTTTACTGGAGGAAGAAAAGGGCAGAGCATCCACGCTGCTAGACGGGGACTAGTGGACATTGAGATCTATTAACGGAAAGGACGGTACCTTAGATGCTGCAAAACTTCCTTTGGCCACCCATTTATGCCCTGAATAAGTCCTCTGGGGACCTGATTTTAAAGTTACCACTAGCAGCTCTCTACCTGGAAATTGTGAAATGCCACCGCTGGGTTTGTAGTTTCCTCGTTTGAAAAGTTCAAGCAAGGCATTATCTTGGAGGATGTGGGAGTCAGTTTTCACAGCTGAGAGGACGGCACTAGTTATGGTATTGCATCATGTCATAGTCACCGACGACAATCTTTGAAAAAGTCCTGTAGTCTGCTCGTCTAGTTTGTCAAGCGCAACAACCAATAATTTTCTTTTTTTGAAATGTTTAAAGATTCGTTTGTGTTGACTCTAAAGCACTTATGTATGCTATCATCTTGGAGTGTAACAGACAACGTAGTAATGATGTTTTTTTGCAATGATATCTTGTCCATTGTCTTATCTTGAAGGATCAGATGTAGATATTCTTGCGTCTTTTCCTTCACCCCATCCCGCATCCCCCTTGTGGCAAATGTATATATGATATGGCGGATGGAAGTACCGCATACGGTGCCGGAGATATTCCGATCGTTAATTGATGTTATCGGTACCGTTGTCACCAAATGAAATGTTGTCGTGTGTTTGAAAGGAAAGGTGTGTTCAGATTTCAAAGGCCAGTCTGTCAGAGAGAGAGAGAGAGAGAGAGAGGAGAGAGAGAGAGAGAGAGAGAGAGAGAGAGAGAGAGAGAGAGAGAGAGAGAGAGAGAGATAGAGAGAGGAGAGAGAGAGGAGAGAGAGAGAGAGAGCAGATAGGAGACGAGAGAGAGAGGAGACACAGACACACAGAGAGAGAGAGAGAGCGTAAGACACAAAGAGTGATACAGAGGGAGACAGATTAAAAGCACTTTATTTTGCAAAATAACGATGTTTTACCACGATTCTCGGCAACAAATAAAAACGGAAGAGACACAGCATCAGTAATGTATACACGACTTCTACTTGTACCAGTAAAATGATAGCATTCAGTAGGAAGTAAAACGAAATCCTTTGTCACAGCATATGTTTGTCAAATATTAGCAGCCGTCACTAGGACAATCTTTCCTAACACGGTGTATTGGAGGCTGCCAATGGTCTGCTGGCTTATCGTTTGTGATGTGCAGTTTTTACATGAGGACAGTGCTATTATTTGTTTCTTTTATTTTTCTGACTCTAAATTGGTCCCCTTTTTCTACAGGTTTACCATTTCCCCCGTTCCGTTCGTTCATCTCTGCATGCCTTTCATACCCCGCCCTACTTTGATGTTTCGTTTCCGCCCTTACCTGGTGTGTTGCTGCTATTGCTGAGCCTGCGGTGTCCTGGTCTTGGGTATGCCCCCTGCCTGGGATTGTATTTCATCACCACTGAAATAAACTCAAAGCTGTAGTTTGTTGCTGTCGCTTTGGCAACCTTAAAAGTCGTTTGAATGTATTACATGTGTCATCAAATAATATAGATTAGGCGAAAAATTCCATTCGCAAATGATTTTCTTGACAAGTGTCTTGATTATGGGTGTAGTCTGTCTTCATCTCGTCTACCTCCACCCCACACCTTCGTCTTTGGTTCGAGCAACGTGACTACTGAGTCGTCAAAATAATTTGAAGAGCTACATTTTGTACTGAAACTTTGCATTTCAGTTTCCCCCTATCCGCTTGAAGTTGCTTCTTCATTCGGGGTGGCCAGCTGTCTGTTAAATCGCCGTCCATACTTTACACCTAAGCTGAGCATACTTTACATCTAAGCTGAGTTATAAGCTGTTTCACAATGACCCTGCCTACAACTGTCCGTCAACATTTATGCACACAAAGAGACGGGCGGTTTTACAGCTCGGTCAAGAGCAAAGGCGGCATTTTGATTGAAAACCTTATAACAGTCAAACAAGCAAAGTCCAAAAACACATGGAAGTTTCAAGAAAAAAAAAGATTAAAACGCATAATCAAATGATTTCCTAATAACGAGGTGAAGAACAACAACAAAAAACATGTTTTTCATCCGTCCAGATCGTGGAATCGAATTACCAACCGTCCCCCCATTCAGCAGGAATCTGTGTTCCCCTGTAATACTCTTCCACTGGACCACAAAAATTCACTGTAACCACCCTATACATCTTGCAGACACCCCGCTGCCTTAAGATAATGTCGGTCCTTTTACTGACTGGGCTTCGGGTTTCCATTCAATTCCGTGGGTACCAGACTCCTTATTGGCTTGACCGGTTCCATTATTCCTGCAAATACCAGACTTACCTAACAATATTGATAGCGCCTGTCTACTGGCGAAAAAAAAGAACACAGCATGGCTTCTGGAAAACGTTCTTCTACTATCCATTTCATCGATCTGTCTGAAGAGATTAGTCGGATTGTCGGAAGACATTGATAACAGAAATGTTTTGTGACCAGTCGCACACATTGCCCCGACTGCCTACGGCACTTAGCTAAGATAATCACAAAGTTAAGATTGAAGACATGTGACACTGTGTTTTCTCTAGATTTGCTGTTTCTGTGGGGGACGTTGTTTCCAAACCATCGCCTGTTGTTAGATTTTCCTGTATCAGCATGACTTTATAAGAAAAAGGGGGAATTAGTCTTGGAAGATAGGAAATTAACAGTTGCCCTCACTATGATCATTGCATTGCTGTACATTGCAATACTCACTGCTCATTCTGAAGTAAGGATATTATCATGAGATCCAAAAAATGGAGTGCTGTGTCTGTGTTATGAGTTCTGTGTATGTATGTGAGAATTGGTGAGGAGAAGTGTTTCGTTTATCTTCTAAGGTCATCTGAAATGAAGAGACGGTAAATAAAGCACAGGACGCAAATGAACTCATCGAAAGAGTTCATCCATGTATCTACAGAGCAGCGTGTTTATTGCATTTTTTTTTCCAAGGTAAGTGATATTGTGTACGTCTACAAGGAAGGTACAAGTTTGCATTTTATATGGTACTAGTTAAATTTATGTGTGAATCATGTCCTTGCCCTTCTGTACAACACGGGTCAAAATGTCAGCTTTACGATCAGCTTTTGTCTTAACTGATCACCATAAGAATAAGACAATAATATCTTTGATGACGGAACACTTAGCACTATTTATACCGATCTATTCTACATGTATCAGTGTCATAAATCGTTGTCCAGCTACCTTTCAGATGGAATTGTATGAAATACCGTCTTTTTTTTCTGCACGGAATATACATTAGTGTACGTGCCACTAAGTGTCATGCTTTCATGCTTAATCTTGGAAAAATGATTGGGTTTTCGTTGATCTTTTTAAGTACTTTGGTGGACTCGTTTACGTGTCTGAAGAAGCACGTTTTCGTGCAGTATCACACTGTCCAGAAATGACCCCATGGCCCGCATGGCAGAAAACATGGTTTGATAATACTTCTGACGTCATCATGTCTCTTCTCTTTGCCCACACATCTCATGACACCGTTCCGTTCTCCTATAGAAATCCTCAACCTTTATCACATTCTGATTGAACCCCCTTTCATTGCTACACTTCCATTTTTTTTTTTTTAGCAATGTGGCCCGTTTCTAAGCCTTTGTTTCCCACTATTTGTTTTTAACTATCTGTCAATCATCACTTCCGTTTCCGCTCTTTGACCTCTGTCCATTTCCTCGTTGCCCATTGTCCATCTCCACTGCAACAACGAGCTGCATCCACGCTGTCATCCTTCTGCTGTTTCCTCATAAGAACTAACGGCCGAGGCTTGTGTGTCCAGCCTATTTTATTTTGTTAAATCGTCGTTTTTCTCCGTAGTGATTACTATGTGGAGAGGCTGACTGTCAAGTCAGTAGTGCGTCGATGGTCAATGTGTATGTGCGATACTTCTGATGACGGTACCAGTGAAATATGTATATCAATACACGGAGAAGTTAGTTAATTTTTGTTTTAGATCAACTACACGTCGAATCGAAGTTTATTGTGTTCTATGGAACTTTGCTGAAATCGTGTTCGCCGGGGATTCAATGGTTTACTGTGCCTTGTGAATCTGCAGTTCTTCTTCTATGGATTGCTTTGCATTGTGGATCTGCGTTCTTCTGCTGCTATGGATTAATGTGCTTTGTGAATGTGAATCTGCGGTTCTTCTTCTGATAGTTCAACGTAATTTATTGTGCTTGCTGTGTGGAGAACATGTTTCTTCTTCTTCATCGCTTGTGTTTATGAACAGCCGTGCTTATTGTGTGGGGACCTTGGTTATCCGTCTTTGCCTTCTTTTAGTGTTGTAGACTGTGGCTTGAGTACTGTGGAACCGAGTGTGTTGACTGTATATGTGAGACACTGTGGACGGCGCCGGCGAGATCTGTGAGTGATATCAAGATATGTATATGAACGCTGATATCTGATAATTGAAGTTCCTATGTATTGATAGCTTGATCTATATGCTATGTAGTGACATATGTTGATTTTGTACCAGTTCACATGAATGTATATTTTGATGGTTCAGGCAGCATAATTATAAAGAAAAAAATTTAACTCGTGTGTTGCCTGGCTATCCATGTGCGTATGGTGTGGGTGTGTGTAGGGACTAATTATTACACGCATCCAAACTTTTGAGAACGGGAGTCTGTGTGCGTGCGTGTATGCCAGAATGCTCATTCTTCTTTCGTACGCTTCCAACATATTTTGCTTCCCCCACCATCCCCATTTCCCCGTCCCTTTATATCACACACACACACACACACACACACACACACACACACACACACACACACTTCCAACGCTGTCCATTCTACATCTGTCCACACTCATCCCACACACTCTCCCATCTCAAGTTTGTTAAGACGCCTTGAGGGGCACTGGCTCTTCGTGTCTCCTTCGCTTTAAACAAAAACATGTACAGAATCGATTGGACGATGTGACAATCCTTATATGGCCCTCTGTGGTCAGCTAGTTGTAACTCAACATGAAAGAAATGGAATTTCGCACTCCGTCTCTCACTCCCTGTCTTAGATATTGCGTGATGTTTCTTCCCGATGTTCACCTCTCTTGTCTGGCCTTGCTTTGGACTACATGTAATGATCGTTTGAGTCCTGTGTGTTTGTTCACTTTCCCAGGGGCTGGCATTCACACCTGGCCATTCCCACTATTCTGCTTGTCTTCCAGCTTCCGTGGATTCTTTTTGCAAGTGCATCTCCAGAGGTTGTGCGTCTGAGCAGGCGTGCTTGCGAGTGTGTGTGTGTGTGTGTGTGTGTGTGTGTGTGTGTGTGTGTGTGTGTGTGTGTATGTTTGTGTGTGTGTGTGTCCTGGCGCCACCAGTCTCATATTTTCTTTGATTTTATTTCACCTCTTGCTTCGCATTCTCTCTATTCCTTTCATGTTCTCATCGAATCCCAACGACTTTTGGCATCCTTATAATATAATCGTTTATTTACCATCCTACTTTGCTTTTCTTCTCGCTTTGCGCTGTCCTATTCTGCGTTTTCCTCATACATTTTCTGCTAAAAACAACAACAACAACGACAACACAACAACAACAACAACAACTGCACATTTCAATAAGTATTCAACACTTCCAACATCTGTTTGATCCACTCCTCTCATCCGCCTCATTCCCATGCCCCAGTACCACCCCCTGTCCTCCTTCACTACTATTTCCCCCATGTCTTTATAGCAGTGCACTGGGGGCCGGAATAGCTCAGTCTGTAGAGCGCCGGACTCGTGATCCTGGGGTTGCAGGTTCGAATTTCGGGTACAGGGGGATTTTTCCGTCAGAGTTAACATTGGTTCTGACTCCATTTTCCACACAGTCCGAATGAGACTACAAACCGAGGTTCCGTGTGTGAACGCACGCACATCTTGCACACACGTCAAATCCCATTACCGACTTTTAGAAGAGAAGGCCAGTTTGGCCGTTGGAATGGGTGACACGTTACACATAGCATGCACCTTCCCCGAAGATGGAGTATGGCTGTCTTAATGGCGGGATAAAAAAAAAAACGGTCATACACACAAAACTCCACTGCCTGTCTATACAGGCAGTGTCCACAGGAGTATCAGCCTGCGTGCGCAGAAAGGAAGAAAATATCCGTACACCCACACACTTCCAACGCCGTCCATTCTAAATCTGTCCACTCTCATCCCACACTTTCCCTTCTCATGTTCCTTAAGATGCCTTGAGGGGCACTGGCTCTTGGAGTCTCCTTTGCTTTAAAACAAACATGCACAGAATCGATTGATGACGTGATAGCTCTTGTATGGCCCTCTGCGGTTGGCTGTAACCAAACATCCAATAGATTGAATTTCCCATTTTTCATCCCTGCCTTTGGTATTGCTTGATATTATTTTTCTGATGTTCACGTGTCTTGTCTGTCCTTGCTTTTGACCATTTCGTTCCATGATGGATTCATTCATGTGAGTTTTTCTCCCCTTGCCCAACTCCTTGCATCCACACCTGGCCATTCCCACCATTCTGTTTGTCTTCCAGCTTCGGTGGAGTCTTTTTGTTTAATTTTCGAACACTTCTGAACATCTTTTATCCACTCCTTGTTTCTGCCTTATCGCTACTTTACACCCCCTCCCCTCCTCCCAGATCTCCCATCCTATTTTCCCATTTCTTTATATCTACTCAACCATACACTTCCAGCTCCGCCCATTCAATATCTGCCCACTCCCACCCCACACTTTTCCTTCTCAAGTTTGTTTACATCCCTAGAAGAACACTGGCCATTGACGTCTTCTTGGTTTCGAAACAAACATGTACAGAATCGACGTGACAGCTCTTGTAAAGCCTTCTGTGCTTGGGTGGCTGTAAACAAACATGAAATAAACTGAATTTATCTGTTCTCACTCACTCCCTGTCTTAGATGTTGTGTGATATTTTTTACCAAAGTTCAGGCCTCTTGTCTGTTGTTCTTGCTTTTGACCGTTCTATTCAATGCTCGTTGGATTCGTGTCTTTTCTCCCCTTGTCTAACTGCTTGTGTCCACACCGGGACAGTCCCATCGTTCTGCTTGCCTTCCAACTTCAGTGGGTTCCTTTGTACATGTGCGTCTTCTCGAGTGTGTGTGTGTGTGTGTGTGTGTGTGTGTGTGTGTGTGTGTGTGTGTGTGAGTGTGTGTGTGCGTGTGTGTGTGTGTGTGTGTGTGTGTGTGTGTGTGTGTGTGTGTGTGTGTGTGCTTGCGTGCGTATGTGTGTGCTGTGTGTGTGTGCGTGTGTGTGCGTCTGTGTGTGTGTGTGTGTGTGTGTGTGTGTGTGTGTGTGTGTGTGTGTGTGTGTGTGTGTGTGTGTTTTCACTCATTTTCTGCCAACGCTTAGTACGCAAATCAGTAAACTTTTTTTCCATTCTTTGGATGGCGAGAAATTGACAGGGGGATGGTTGCTCCATTTTCCTTTTTTTTTTTTTTTTTTTATTGTTGTTTCATGTTGTATGTCCCCAGTGATCATACCCCCCACAGCACTCATTCCCCTACCCGCTGCCCACCACCCCTCAACACAGCCACATTCAGGTGGTCCTGTCACAGTCTCAAAACCAGCTTGCAAAGAGGGAGCAATAAACATTTTTTTTTCTGTCCCAACCTCTACGCAACCTCAGAGGCAGTGCACCCACGCCGCTCATTCCGACAGCCCGTCCACAGCCACAGCCCGGTCAGCCCCGCGGCAATCCACAGGGAGCAGTCAATGTCAAGTCGTCAAGAGGCAACCCACCGGAGAAGACACTGCACTTGTTGCCGAGTCACTTCGGTGGTGTTCAGTGGCGCCTGTTCTCATGTACCATACGCAGAACACACCACCTACTAAGCCCCCTACTGACGACAATAATTGCTTAGTCGCGGAGCCGGCGTGAGTGAGCTCTCCCTCCGGAGAGCGCCACCACGTCCGTCCAACGACAGCCCTCATGAACTCGCCGATACCGGTGACCCTGACGGAACCAAACCAAGGCCACAGACGTAGAGAGGACATCGAAATATAGGTCACCATGAGAGCAGGGCATGAAGGGCCACAGAATTTGAGACATTTTTTTAATGCTGATCGATGAGAATGAGGATGATTAAGATGATGCCACTGTACTGATTTCCATTTCGGTCTGAGACTACATGACAGGGCTGTACTCTACGCTTCCTTTCATAATATATCCCGGCGTCAACCAGGCCCGAGAGATACAGGCACCTGCATTGTTGGTCAGGAAATTTGGTTAGAAACACATTCATTAAGTGGATGAAACTCGACTGTGTGGTCCCAGTCTTCCCAACTGAGTCCGCAGCAACTCAACTCTAGTAGGACCCGGTCGTGGCAGGAAAAACACACATGATTCTGATGGGATTCAAACTCACGACCTCCCAGCCGGGAGTCCGCGACGCTAACCACTTCGCCACGGCGGCTGGTGAACAATGAACATTTAGTCGCCGTGAGGCAGCCCACCAGAGGAGACACTGCACTGTCGTTGATTCGCTCCTTTGTTCAGTGAAGCATGTCCTTGTGTAGCATACAGATGCATCACTTCATTTTCCCAGCTACATGTTATCCCCATACTTCAGTCTACCACTTCCATTATTAGTTTTTATGCCGTCCATTCTGTCTCAATATTCTCTCTTAGGTTCCAAGTTCTGTGAACCTTGTCGCAGAGGCTGTGGTCACGTCAGTTTGATAACCCTTCTATATTCATGGCCATGGTCTACTGAACAAAGTTATGGGCATTGTCGTTAGGTGGACGTGGATGGTAGGTTTGGGGGAGGGCGGCGGGGGAGGGGGGGGGGGGGGGGGGAGGAGGGGGGTGGAGGTTAAAGAGAGGGAAAGAATGTCGAGTATGTTCACTCAAGTCAGTTTTGTGATTAGGCATATCAGTTAAATGGGGGACTTGGCAGTCGTCTCTACCATGAGGCATGGGAGCAGGCATGACTGAGATGGCTCTGCAGCCGTGCAGCATCTCTGATGGATCTCCTCATAACAACCTGATGTTGATTATTCCCAGCAGACGACCGGTGCTGAGACTGCATGTGGATGAAAGAAAGGGGGGGGGTGGGTGGTGGTGGGTGGGAGAGAACGGTGGGGGTGGGGGTGGGAGGGTGGGGGAGGGACCGTCCAGAACGAACAGCACAGGAGCAGTAGTACTAAGTAAGATGGCGTGGAAAATAGACTGCAAGGGTGTGTGTGTGTGTGTGTGTGTGTGTGTGTGTGTGTGTGTGTGTGTGTGTGTGTGCGTCTGTATGTCTGTCTGTCTGTCTGTCTGTCTGCCTGTGTGTCTGTGTGTCTTTCACACATTTTTCTTCCAATGTATTACTCACAAACCTTCAAACGGTCTCTTTTTTTTACTTTCGGTGGATTGTTGAGACTGAAGATGAGGATGGACGTATCTTCTTTCTCTCTCTCACCTTTTGTATCCCCCAGTGGTAATACCCCCCACGGCACCTTCCAAAACTGACCTTTCCCTGTTCCCAGTTCATCCATTCCCTTGTGACCAGAAATGAAATGGGAAGTGACAGTGGTACAGGCTCTCACACTTCACATTTCTACACTTGTCAACAATGTCCATCCCTCACACTTCACATTTCTACTCTTGTCAACAATGTCCATCCCTGACACGATTCATTTCTACTCTTGTCAACAATGTCCACCCCTCATACTTCTCATTTCTACTCTTGTCAACAATGTTCACACCCCCTCACACTTCATCTGTACGACACCATTCATCTTGTCCCTTCTCTTTTGCTTCCGTGTTGATCTGCTTTTCATCCTTTGCTAACGATCCACATTTTCTGCATTTTTCTGTCCAGCTCTTTATTGCCTTTCCCATTGTTATCTGTTCTGGTCGTTCAGGTGGTCGTCAGATGCTCTTTTCTCTCTGCTCTTCCTTCGTTTTCAAACCACTGTTGATCCCCTCTTCAATACGTCCCTGCTTTCCAGCCCTCCTCCCCCCCCCCCCCCCTCCGCCTTCAAGACTCACCTCCCTATATATCCCCGTCTGCCTTTTCTTTCATCACCCCATTTAATTTGACACTTTCCGTGTCTTCCCATAGAAGCCCACCAACTTTTAAACTTTCACACTTACAGGTTGAAGTGCCATAGCTGACTGATCGGAACAGTGAAACAGTTAGAAGTTCACAGTGTCTCGGGCATGGAATAATGGGGAGAAGAACTCTGCGCTTTTTCTTCAGCCCTCCTCAGACTTCCTCATTCTCACAGACTCCGTTTCAGCTTTGGAGGCCATTCCTGGTCGTTAAGCACCCTCAGCTCCTGAATTGGTTCGAATTGTGCACCTCTGTAAAATTGGATGGATACACAGTAGGTTTTTAACTGGGATCCTGGTCATGTCGACACTCGTGGCAACGAGGCAGCTTGCCAAGAATGATAGAAATAAAAAGTTGAGCAGATTCTCTATCCCTCACACCGATCTGTATAACCTGAATCTCAGACTGACGTCAAAGACCACTGGCAAGAGAATGGAAATCGCAGGAAGATAACAAACCCTTTCAGATTCATCTAAACTTTAAAGAGTTTTTTTTTTTGCCATTTGGGACTGGTAGCTGTAAAGAAATAAGACGAGCCAGTTGCATACAGGCCACTGCTTTTCCACCCACTCATGTATTTTGAAAGGTGAAAAGCTCTGAAAAGAAAAAAAAAGAAAAGATACACCCGAAGGCACGGGTAGGACCCAGAGAAGCACTGTCCTCAACTGCCCAACAAACCAGCTGGGAACAACCTTGCACCACCCTTGGAAACCTGCGCTGTGTTCACATAGAGTACAGGCACGCACAGGGCATTCCATTAACACGTGAAGGGACATCATTGCACCCTGGCAGATGCCATTATGTAATGGCCATTAGATGTGACACGACAGAACCTCCACGGGAATGCCCTCATGGGTGTATCAGCCCGTATTTTATGACTGCAGACCCCACTGGGGAAACACGCCACCGCCAAGCAACTGCCGCGCGCATCCCGTAACCTCATTCGCTGCTGTTCTGCTGACAGGCGTCGACAGTACAACTGCAAACACGGCCAGGCTTTCGCCATGACGTCTCACGTGATCTCTGAAGAGAATCCCAGGTACAGTCTTTTCCGCTGTGCATCCCATGTGCCGGACCACTGACTATAAATGGTGTTCCTAAAGAGCGTTGGGACGTACATGTTGTCAGACATAAACACTTCACAGCAGACTCCACGAAAGCCTTCTCCAAAGATGTCCTTCCTGGTCGGATTTCTCATTTCCTGGGATAAACATTCCTCCTGATCGGATTTTTTTTATTTCCTGGGATAAACATTCCTCCTTATCGGATTTTCGAGCTCCTGTAATAAACATGTTTCATCTAAGATTTTACAGAAATGGTTTGAAAGCTTTTCATCGTGTTTTCAGAAGGAAACAAAACTACTTGTATGTCTTGTGTGTGTGTGTGTGTGTGTGTGTGTGTGTGTGTGTGTGTGTGTGTGTGTTGTGTTGTGTTTATGTGGATGTTTGTGTGTGTGTGTGTGCGAGAGAGAGAGAGAGAGAGAGAGAGAGAGAGAGAGAGAGAGAGAGAGAGAGAGATTCGAAGGTCATGCCCATTAGCTGTCCTCTGCAACAGTTATTTCCCGAAAAATAATCTGTGTCTGTTGGTGGCAAGGTCTCTTCTCCCCTTTCCCCTGGACTTGACTTCGGTGTACCCCAAGGCTCCGTTTTGGGTCCCCTTCTCTTCTCTCTGTATATACAACCTCTGATGAAAAAAAACTGAGGCTCTTTTGGTAGCACCTCGCTCTGTTTTGGATCGCATTTCTGAAAAATCTACTCAAGCTGGAACCAACACAATTCCCTTTGAAGACAGTGTGAGGGATCTGGGTGTCCATTTGGATATTATGCTGTCCATGAATGTCCAGATCGGTCACCTGTGTCGTTCAGCCTATTTGCTTTGAGAAAGATCGCGTCAATTCGCTCATATCTCACACAGAAAGGGTCTGCCCAACTAATCTGTTCCCTCATCATGTCAAAACTCGATTACTGTAACAGCGTTCTTGCTGGTCTTCCCACTGTCGATATAAACCGACTTCAACCTATACAAAACAACGCAGCCAGACTTGTTTTCCAAAAGTTCAAAAGAACCCACACTACACCTCTATTAGTTAGACTACATTGGCTTCCCATTCATGCGCGCATTCAGTATAAACTCGCAACACTTGCCTTCCGACACTTTGATGAAACATTGCCTGCTTATCTTTCCAACACACTTGTCACTTATCAACCCTCTCGCACTCTCCGCTCTAGCAGTGAGAAACTTCTCAAGCTTCCCTGCATGAAACTGGAATCCTTTGGCCAACGCTCTTTCAGTTATCAAGCCCCCCCCCCCCCCCCCCCTCCTTGTCTGGACCTCCCTCCCCTCTCAGCTCCGCTCTTCACAGAATCTCTCTGCCTTCAAATCTGGTCTCAAAACGCATCTCTTTCAGAAGTCCTTTTGTCGTTCTTCATAGCGTACGAGTTAATGCGTGTTTCCCATGCATTCTCCATCCCCTCACCTCTTTCTTCGCCGCGCCTGAATGCTTATGTGCTGTTGCGTGTGTGCGTTCGTGTGTGTGTGCGTTTACGGGCGTGGGTTTTTGTTGCTTCGTGTTGAGTGTTGAGTGTGTGTGTGTGTGTGTGTGGGGGGGGGGGGTGCTCCCTTCTTCCCTTCTGCATGTTTTAAATTGTAGCCCCTGCAGTGTTCACGAAATTGGAGGCGGGTAGGTGGGTGAGTGGGGGTGGGAGTGGGTTTGGGGTTGGTTCTTTTCTTCTATTCCCAAATTCTTGTGGGGTGTGTGGGTGGGGGGCTGGGGTGGGGGTGGGTGTTTTGTGTGCCCCCCTGGTGGGGGGTGGGTGGGGGGTTCTTGTGGGGGGGGGGGGGGGTTTGGGTGGCGGTGGGGGGGGGGGTGGGGGGGGGGGTGTGGGTTGGTGGTGGGGGGAGGGGGGGGGGGGGGGGGGGTTGCGGGGGGGGGGGGGGGGGTGGGGGGTTGGGGGGTGTTTGGGTGTTTTTGTGGTGGGGGGGTGTGGGGGGGGGGGGGGGGGGGGTTGGTGGGGGGGGGGGGGTTGGGGGGGGGGGGGTGGGGGGGGGGGGGGGGGGGGTGGGTGGGGGGGTGGGGGGGGGGGTGGGGGGGGGGGGGGGGGGGTTTGGGGGGGGGGGGGGGGGGTGGGTGTGGGGGGGGGGGGGGGGGGGGGGGGGGTGGGGGGGGGGGGGGGGGGGGGGGGGGGGGGGGGGGGGGGGGGGGGGGTGGGGGTTTTCCTTTTTGGGGGGAGGGGGGGGGGGGGATGTGGGGGGGTGATGGTGTTTTAGGATTGTGTCGTGCCTGGGGGGTTTTTTGGGGGTTTTGTGGGGTTGGGGGGGGGGGTAGATTTTGAGGTGGGGGTGAGTCAAGATGTGTGGGGGGGAGGGGGTGACAATGTTTTAGTGCCTTTTTTCTTGCTTCGTGACCTTTCGTTTTGATGCCTTTTTCTCAAATGTTTATGGAAACTTTTATTTTTCCTGTATTGTGAAGCGCTCTGAGGATGTCTTTTTCTCTTATCGAAGAGCGCTATATAAGCTCGATTTATTATTTATTATTACATGTCTGTTGAGACTGTACTAAAAATAGACAAAAATGTGCGATTAAAAAAGCTGGTAAATGTGGAACTCCTGTGTGCACTGCAATCACTCACACACACACACACACACACACACACACACACACACACACACACACACACACACACACACACGCACGCACGCACGCACGCACGCACGCACGCACGCACGCACGCACGAACGCACGCACGCACGCACGCACACACTCACACATACACACATGCACCCATGCAGGCATGTACACATATATGCACACAGATGAGAGAGAGAGAGAGAGAGACAGAGACAGAGAGAGACAGAGACAGAGACAGAGACAGAGACAGAAAGATACAGAGACAGATTATTGATCTTTGAAGGAGGAAGAAAAGGGCAGAGCATCTTCGCTGTTATACAGGGACCAGTAGACAGTGAGGAAGATCTATTAACGTGGAGGACGGTACCTTAGATGGTGCAAAACGTCCCCACGGCACCAATATATGCCCAGAATAAGTTCCGTGGAAGACCTCATTCTCAAAGTTACCACTAGAAGTTTTCTAGCAGAGAACGATCAGTGCCAGCACCGCTTTTGTAGTTTCCTAGTTTGAACGTTCAAGAATGGCATTATCTAGGAGGACGAGGGAGTCAGTTTTCACAGCTGAGAGGACAGCATTAGCTATAGCGTTCCATCATGTCATAAGTTACCGAAGGCAATCTTTAAAAGTCCTGTAATCTGCTTGTCTACTTTGTCCAGTGGAACCAGTAACTTTTCTTTTGAAATTTGTGAAAGGCTATTTTGTGTTGACTCTAAAGCACTTGTATGTGCTATCACCTAGGCGCGGAGCAGACAACGTAGTAATGATGTTTTTTGCAATGATGTCTTGTCCGTTGTCTAAACTTGAAGGAATCAGATTTAAATATCCTTTGGTCTTTCCCCTCACCCCCACCCCCCCTTGTGGCACATTTATATGTGTGACATGGAAGATGGAAACCACATAACGTGCCAGAAAACTCCTGTCATAAAGTGGTGCCATCTATGCCGTTGTCACCAAAATAAAATGTGCCGTATATCTGAAAAAAAAAAATGTATTCAGATCAGTCTGTCAGAGGGAGGGGAAGAGAGAGACTGAGATGGAGAAAGACAAAGACAGAGGCAGAGAGAGAGAGAGAGAGAGAGAGAGAGGGAGAGAGACAGGCAGACAGACAGACAGAGAGACAGACAGACAGGCAAACAGACAGACAGACATACAAACAGACAGACAGACAGACAGAGAGAGAGATGAGAGAGAGACAGACAGAGAGAGAGATGGAGAGAGACAAAGACAGAGGCAGAGACACAGAGAGAGAGAGACAGAGAGACAAACACAGAAGGAGAGACAGAGACAGATTCAGAGCCATTTATTTTACAAGATAACGATATTTTACCACTATTCTCGGCAACAAATTCAACAGGAGAGAGACACAGCATCAGTAATGTATACACGAATTCTACTTGTACCAGTAAAACACAATAGCATTCAGTCGGAAGTAAAACGAAATCCTTTGTCACAGCATATGTTTGTCGAATATTAGCAGCCGTCACTAGGAACAATCTTCCTAACACGGTGTATTGGAGGCTGCCAATGGTCTGCTGGCTTATCGATTGTCACGTGCAGGTTGAGCTGAAATATTGCCCATGTGGTTGAGAAAGATAAAGAGAAGATTTAAACATAATATATCATTAGTAGCACATAAAATGCAAACTTGTACCTTCCATGTGAAGGCATAAATATCATCCACACTGGAAAAAAAAATGAACTAAGACGGTGCTCTGTAAATACATGGACGACCTCTTCCGATTAGATTCAGTTCAGTTCAGTTCAGTGATTTTATTCGCCATCTCTTCATCTCAGATGAATTACTCAGATGATTGTGGAGGATAAACGAATCAAAATACGTTTTCCTCAACAATTCACAAATATATATATATATATATATATATATATATATATATATATATATATATATATATATATACAAAATTGTAATAAAGACTTAGCACTCCAGTTTTGAGTCTCGTAATACTCTGCCTACTTAGCTTGACGAATAGCAGATGCAAGATTTATCAACGCATGAATCATACTAAACTACTATTTTGATATTTTCCCAGCTTAATACCTTTCTCCTTCTAAAGTTCTGTTCAGACAGGACACACTAATAATAGACAATGAACAGGACACACGTCTCCCCCCACAGACACACATCAAAAGAAAACACAATGTTCCATGCCTTCAATCTTAACTTTGTGATAATCTTAGCTAAGTGTCGTAGGTAGTCGGGCAGTGTGTACGACTGGTCACAAAACAGTCTCTGTTATCAATGTCTTCCGATATTCAGACCAATCTCTTCTGACATATCAGTGAAAAGGATAGCAGAAGAACGTTTCCAGAAGCCATGCCGTTCTTTTTCGCCAGCAGACAGGCGCTATCAATAAAGTTTAAGTAAGTCTGGTATTTGCAGAGAAATAATGGAACCGGCCAAGCCAATAAGGAGTCTGGTACCCAGGCAATTGATTGGAAACCCGAAGCCCAGTCAGTAGAAGCACCGACATTATCTTAAGGCAGCGGTGTGGCAAGATGTATAGGGTGGTTACAGTGAATTTTGCGGTGCAGAAGAGTATTACAGGGGAACACAGATTCCTGCTGCGATGGGGGGACGGTTGGCAATTCGATTCCACGAGCTGGACAGATGAAAACGTGTCTGCTGCTCTTCACATCGTTATCAGCAGAAATTTGATTATGATTTTTAATATTTGACAAAGGATTGGGCTTTGGCTGATCTTTTTAGGCACTGTAGTTGACTCGTTTCTCTGTCCGAAGAAGCCATTTTTCATGCAGTTTCACTTTTTTGTTGAAATGTTCCAGTGGTTGACACAGCCAAGGACATGATGTGATCATAGTTCTGTTGTCATCACATCACAGCCAAAGACATGATTTGATCTCAGTTCTGTCGCCATTACTTCTCTGCTGGTTGACACAGCCAAAGACATGCTTTGATCATAGTTCTGTTATTATCACGTCTACACTCTCTGTCTTTACTGATCTTGTACAATTTCATTTCACCTTTCCATTCTCGTATATAAATCCTCAACCTTTATCAGATTCTGATGAAACCCTTTCATCGCTACATTTCCTTTTTTATTATCATCGTGGCCTGTTTTTCTACTCTTTTTGTTCTCCACTATTTGTTTTTTAACTATCTGTCAATCATCACTTCCGTTTCCGCTCTTTCCCCTCTGTCCATTTCCTCGTTGCACATTGTCCATCTCCACTGCAACTACGAGCTGCATCCACGCTGTCATCCTTCTGCTGTTTTTCCTCATTCCAATTTGTCTTCGTTTCCTGTGCCTGTTGTATTTTCTTTTCAAACCCTTCATCCATAGTTTTGCCTCGATCCAGACATACCCCCCCCCCCCCCCCCCCCCGCCCGCAGTTATGGGACTACAAAAGTGTTTTACGAAGCTGAAAATATGGAAATATTGAACATTATGTGTGTGATTCCAGTGTGTTAAGGGAAGATAGCACTTTTTTCGATCCTGAAATATTCTCTGTCTGTCTGTCTGTCTGTCTGTCTGTCTGTCTCTCTCTCTCTCTCTCTCTCTCTCTCTCTCTCTCTCTCTCTCTCTCTCTTGCTTGCTCGCTCGCTCTGTGTGTGTGTGTGTGTGTGTGTGTGTGTGTGTGCGCGCGCGCGCGCGCGTGTGTGTGTGGGGGGGGGGGGGGGGGGGGGGGGGGTGCCGGTGAGCTTATTCTTATTTTCTTACACTTCCAACATATATTGCTTCCCCTGCCCTGCCATCCTCCCCATCCCATTTCTATCATCTCTTTATATCTCCCCAACCACACACTTCCAGCACCGTCCATCTACTTCTGTCCACTCTCATTCCACACTGTCCCATCTCAAGTTTGTTCAGACTGCCTTGAGGGGCACTGGCTCTTGATGTCTCATTTGCTTTGAAACAAACATGTACAGAATCCATTTTGACGACGCGAGAGCTCTTGTACGGCCCATTGCGGTCGGCTGGCTGCAAACTAGCATGAAATAACTGAATTTCCGTTTACTCAGTTCTTTAGATACCGGGTGATGCTTTTTCCTCATGTTCACGCTTTCTGTCTGTCTTCGCTTTTGATCATTTTATTCAATGATCGTTGGATTCATGTGAGTATTGTCCCCTTGTGCAGCTCCTTGCTTCCACACCTGGCCATTCCCTCTGGGTTTGCCTGCTGTCCAGCTTCAGTGCGTTCTTCTTTATAACCTCTTCGCGTGTGTGTGTGTGTGTGTGTGTGTGTGTGTGTGTGTGTGTGTGTGTGTGTGCATGTACATGTATATCTTTGTGTGTGCGTGCGTGCGTGCGTGCGTGCGCACGTGTGTGTGTGTGTGTGTGTGTGTGTGTGTGTGTGTGTGGTTGTGCGTGCGTGCGTGCGTGCGTGCGTGCGTGTGTGTGTGTGTGTGTGTGTGTGTGTGTGTGTGTGTGTGTGTGTGTGTGTGTGTGTGTGTGTGACCAGTCTCGTGTTTTTCTTTAACTTTGTTTTCATCTTTCTCCAATTCCCTCCTCCACTCTTTTTTTTTTTATCTTCTCAGCAAATGCCATCGATTCTTTCGTTATTATTAACCTCTTATCCTTCATTTCCCATCCTTGTTTGCTTTTTCTTTCTCTCTCACAATGCACCGTTCTATCTCACTATTTTCCTAACTCCTCTTCTGCTAAAGGAAAAAAAACACATCTGCACATTTCAAAAAAAAAAAACTATTTAACACTTCCAACATCTGTTTTATCCACTCCGCTCATCTGCCCCCCCCCATCCCCCATGCCCCAGTACCACCCCCTCTCCTCCCTCACCTCCGCTCCCATTTCCCCCCATCTCATTATGTCGTCTGGAACACACACTTCCACACGCCACTCATTCTAAATCCGTCCACTTCCAACACATACTTTCCCTTCTCAAGTTTGTTTAGACGCCTTGAGGGACACTGCGCTCTTGATATCTTTGTCGCTCTGAAACAAACATGTACAGAATCGATTCTGACAATGCGACAGCTCTTGTATGGCCGTCTGCGGGTTGGCTGGCTGTAAATAAACATGAAATAAACTCAATTTCCCTTCTCGCACTCCCTTCTGTAAACATTGGGTGATATTTCTTCCTGTTGTTCACGCCACTTGCCTGTCCTTGCTTTTGACCATCTCATTCAATGATTGTTGGATTCGTGGGTTTCGTCCCCCTGCTCAGCTCCTTGTAACCACACCTGGCCGTTCCCACCGTTCTGCGTGCCTTTCATCTTCAGTGGATTCTGTTCGAATGGGTATCTCCTCGTGTGTGTGTGTGTGTGTGTGTGTGTGTGTGGTGTGTGTGTGTGTGTGTGTGTGTGTGTGATCCTTTTTTTTTCTGCCAATGCTTAGCACGCAAATTGTTAAAGTTATTGTCGTTTTGATTTTTGTGTTGGGAATGACGTTGACAAGATGCCAGTCCTCATTTGGCTCCTTGCAGTCGGCTGGGCTGTATGATTTGATTTTCAACCTTCATGTGTGTTCAACGTTCTTCACGTTATCCGATCATATACGATCACCCATTTCCACTCCCTTGCCCTTCCCATCCAATGAACTACGACAAAATCACCTCACTTTTGGCAGTTCAAGTAGCTGTTCACGTTCTTTCTTGAACCTTTTTTTTCATCCCAGAACGTGCTCTTGTATATTTTTTTCTCCCTAAGTCTGCATCCATCCTCTACCTTTCACACTCCCTCCCAGTCCCAGTCCTTTCGCATGTTTCACTAACGTTAAAAGCGTTACACTCTTCCCCTGCAATGCGCACGTGAGAAGAGGAGATGAGCATACCACTCACGGTTTCCATTTGCATAGAACGTCACATACCCAGCTGAGGTCTCTTTTACTCTGTGCATTTACACAACACACTTCCAATGTGATTATTTTTTTTTTTGCGAATGTGGGTCAGTGGGATGGTGGTGGTGGTGGTGGTGGTAATATGGTCGTAAACGTGAACACCGTTACATTACAAATCTTCGGTGGGAACTGAAGACGGGTAGGAGAAACATTGCTCTACATTCTAAGCTCTGTTCAATGCTATCACTCTGCTCTCGTCTTCTGTTAGTTCTTTGCACTGCCCATTCTAACCTATCCTCCCGACGATTCATTTCTGTGATTGTCCTTTCCAATCCGATAGTTTCAGTGCCACTTTCAATTTCGTCAAAGAGATGTCACTGCGTACAGACTATTCATATGCGCTGGACGATATCTGCTGAGGCTCAAGACTACATTGCGCATGATTTAGAAAGACGACGGATAAATGAAGTCATAACTAAGAGGAGAGAATGTTTAGGAAAGAAGGTCTCATGGCGATGTTGACCTATGCATTAGACCAGCGTGCTGGTCAGAACTTGAGTGTCCACCTACCCTTGTCGGTACTATTACTACCTGTTACATTTTCTCATCTCTACCACTGGTCGCCATCATTTCTATTCCTTTTCCCATTCTGCTTTTCGTCCACATGCCTGTTTGATTTTAACTTTTAAAAAAATTCTCTACACTTCACCTCCCCTCTGACCATCTTGCCCACTGTCCTCACCCACTCCATGTCGTTCCCCTCCATAACCCTCACAGTCCACCAACATCCTGTCGCCAGGTCGTCAGACTCCTCCAGCACCATCGGGTTGTTGTCGTCTCACGAGCATTCTTTGTGCGTGTAGGCCTAAGATCTCATCTTCCGTTCCAGGTGGCATGACGTCTGTGGCTCCCTACGCTGGCAGCATCACCCTGTCCTTACAGCAGCACCCAAATACAACATTTGTCCGTTCATTTTCAGCACGTGTGTTAATAAGCAATCACAAACATGGCGATTGTGATGACATCACTCGGCGTGGAATCCACTGCAGAGAAAGAATGTTTTGAAGATAACATGACTTCTGTAATGAAACACTGTAATCCCCCCCCCCCCCCTGCCCCCCCCCCCCCCCCCCCCCCCGCCCACTACCCCTTCCCCTCTCCCACTCCCATCACCCCCTCCTGATGAATAAAACGCATGCCATAGTAACGTCTGCTTTACGCGCGTTCAACGGGAACTGGATCAGTGCCTCTGTTGGTACTATCCATAGTCAGAGAGAGAGAGAGAGAGAGAGAGACAGACAGACAGACAGACAGACAGACAGACAGAGAGAGAGAGAGAGAGAGAGAGAGAGAGAGAGAGAGAGAGAGAGAGAGAGAGCCCACATGCTGATACTAAACAGCGTCTTCCAGAACGTGGGTGGTTATGCTGAAGGCGCACACTAGCTGAAACTGGTGTGATCAAAGACTGTACGCCTATCCGTACGGCGAACTATGTTTGGTGTGATGGGCACCGTGTGCCAATGCACGTGGCTGTCGGAAAGAAAGAGCAGGGGGACATCCCCAAAGGAGCGTGAGTCACCGTTGACTTACCGTCAGCCCAGCGTGACCCATAATTATACGTCACCCATAAGTTTTCTCGGTTTTTGGGTTCCAAAGTCCTCGTCATCTTGCCGTGTGTTGGTATTATAAATTTTCTCATGTCCAGCTCACAGATTTGGCCGCGCGCACATTTCAAACTCTGCTGTCCGCTGTTTGGCTTTTTTTTTTTTTTTATTTATTATTTATTTTTGTTTGTTTGTTTGTTTGTTTGCTGCTTGGCTCTTTGCTACTTCTGCTCTCCTTCCCTACTCCTCGCCATCAGTTCCTGCTGTTCCTCTGCCTGCAGGCGTTTAGAGCTTGACATTTCAGCGACGTACACTTGCCTGGTCATTAAGAAAGGAGGAGGAGAGGCCTACCAGTTCTCGTTCTCAGTTTCATGTAAACACTCAAACCTGCCAATGCCCCTTCATCCCCTACGCCTGCGTCTGATCCTCCCCCCCCCCCCCCCCCCCCCCCCTCCTTTTTTTTTCCAAGCCACCGCGTTTTGATCGCAAAGCCTTGTCTTCCATTTCCAACTTTTTTTTTTTTTTACCTTTCCCAGCAGCAATCCCTTTTTGATTTCCCAGTCCAATTTTCCTTTGTTCCTTTCTTCCATTTCCCGTCCTCCTCTTTTCCCGTAATGATCGATTCCTTCCTGGTTGCGATGAAGCCCTCTCTTCACTGTCCTTTTATCTTCTAGGCTCTTTCCCATTCTTTCTGTTGATGAGAGGTTCCTCTCCTCTCCAATTTGTCCCTTTTGTCTGAACCAGTGCCGCTCATGGTATTTTCATGCCTATCATTATTCTGTCATCCTGTCTGTTACTACACCCCCTCCTACCCACATATCCATCACAGCTCATCTTTCCATCTCGTCACCCTCCCCCCCTCCCCCCCCCCCCCCCCCCCTCATCTCAGTCCTCCTCCCCATCAGAGTCAATCCATCGTCTATTCACTCTGATTTCTCCCTATGTTTCAAAATGGCACCCTTTCCCCCACTTCCACGTCATGTGTAAAACACATGGGAATGGGATAATAATAGCACAGACGCTCCACTTCTCATTCATGCTCTCAACAACAATCAAGT
>JADBJO010006598.1:30000-32500 GCA_016801955.1 Conus betulinus
AAAAGTAAACCATGCAGATCTACACAAAAATAAGGATCGAACTGTATCCAACAGGGATACAATACATAAACAATACGCGATTATTCACATAAGATAGAAGCAAGTCTCTCGCATAACGACATCTTTTCGAAGCATTAACGGACGAGAGAGAGAGAGAGAGAGAGAGAGAGAGAGAGAGAGAGAAAGAGAGAGAGAGAGACAGACAGACAGACAGACAGACAGACAGAGAGAGAACATGACAGACAGAGACAGAGACAGAGAGACACACAGAGTCTGACTGACAGGAACAGAAACAAAGAGGCCGACGCAGAGAAAGAACTGATGTATATCTTCAAACTGAACCTGTCGCTCGCTGATCCGATGATAGTGAAACTGCCGACAAGTCGTTGAAAAAGAAAAGAAAAAGAAAGAATACGAAAAAAAAAAGCAAAGAAAACGTGGAGAACGTGCGTGTGTGTTAGGCAGGTAGGCCGTGTGAACTACGAGAGCTCACTTCTCTGTTCAGTAAGAGTTGTGGTTCGTTCTTTGCTTGCTTGCTTGCTGCTGCTTGGTTATCTCCTCTGGTTGGATTGCGTTGGGGGGACGGGGAGCAGGGGGGGGGGGGGGGGGGGGCGAATGATGGGGCAACATGTTTCACTTCAGTGTGGTGTTGTTGGTTGGTTAGTTTGCGACAGGTGATGAACGATTTAGGTGGAAACGGGAAAAAACTGTCTCTGTCTCTGGTCTGTCTGTCTGTCTGTCCTGTCTCTCTCTCTCTCCCTCTTCTCTCTCTCTCTCTCTCTCTCCTATCTCTTGTATGTTGTCTGTCAGTCAAACTCTGTCTTGTCTCTGTGTGTCTGTTTCTGTCTGTCTGTCCTCTCTCTTTGTCTCTCTCCTTGTCTTTGGGCTTCTCTCTCTCTGTCTCTAGCTCTATGTCTCCCTCTGTCTGTGTCTGTCTCTATGTCTCTGTCTCTGTCTGTGTGTCTGTTGTGTGTGTGTGGTGTGTTTTTCTGGTGTGTGTGTGTCCGCTGTGTGTGTTCAGAATGACAAAGACAATAAGACAAGGAAGCTGGACAGAAAGGAGGGACTGAGGCAGAAACAAAGACAAAGGTCATGGACAAAGACAAAGAGAGGCAGCGAGAACAATAAGTCCCTCCGTCCGAAGGAAGCCTCTCGTCCGTGGACTAGCTCCCTCAGGAGGGGAGCGACTCCTCGAGGCAGAGAAGCAGAGTGTCTCTTGTGGGTCTGTTTCGAGCTGAATGAGGAGGAGCGAGGGGGGAAGCTCTCGCGTCTCTCTCTCTTTGAGAGGGAGCTCTTCTCTCTGGAGGAGGAGCTCATGTCTGGACCCCTGTCTGTCTTCTGACGAAAGAGAGGCAGCGAGATGAATGAGGAGAGTGAGAAAAAGACGAGACAAGAAGTGGAGCGAAGGAGGGAGCGAGAGAAACAAGACAAGGCGAGGAGAGAGTGCGAGAGGCAGCGAGCGTTAGAGAAAAAGAGAGAGAAAGTGAGAGAGGAGAGAGGACCGAGAGAGAGAGAGAGTAAGAGAGAGAGAGAGTAAGAAAGAGAGAGAGAAAAGAGAGAGACAATGAGAAGAGAAGGACAGTGACAAAGACAATGACAATGTTTTAATGTTAAGCCTCCAGCCTGTAAACATTGGTACACGTAAACAATGTAGTGGCTATCAGAAACAGATGGATGATAGGAATCAACTTCGATTTGTAGCAATAATATGTTCTTCCCTGCGTCTCAGTGCATAAAAAAATATACATAGCTACATCACGAATGATTCTGATTTCCTCCTTCACAAATAAATGTCGGCACTTTACCTCGGTTGACCAGTTAACCTTTTAAATGTTTTTATATATCTTTATCTCTGAGAGAGAGAGAAAGAGAGAGAGAGAGAGAGATCGAGAGAGAGAGAGAGAGAGGAGATAGACGGGTGGGGGGGGGGGGGGGGGGGCGAGAGGACAGACAGACAGACAGACAGAACTTACGTGAGCCCATAAAAAGCATTGGAAAATGAGGGACCAGACTGCAAAGAAAGAAGCCAGATAAATGAATACAGGCATAATGGAATAACAAGATAAATGAATATACAGAGACGTATCAATGAAGAAATTAACTCCCTAATGGCTAAACAACGTTTAATGAATGAGAGGAGAAATAAAGAAAGGACAAGAACATCTTGACGACAGGCAGTAAAGAAGCACTGTTAGTGTCATTTGAAGAAACGTCTCTGTGTGCGGTCTAGTCCATATACGCTAAACCACATCTGCAACCGCATAAAACCACTGTGCCTACTGGTGGCGGATGGCGAGGGGGAGGGGGTGATTGATGGTGAGGGGGGGGGGGGGGGTTTGAAGGAATAAAGGAAAATTGCCTCTGAGAAGGCATTAAACGAAGAATGCTAGTACACATGTACGATAGGACAAACAAAAAGAGTTAATTTCGCGGACTTAATTAATCATAGAATGAGTCGATGATTTAACTTATGGTTTCGATGACGACGACGAAGACCATG
>JADBJO010006598.1:42500-50000 GCA_016801955.1 Conus betulinus
ACTCAGACTGTTCCCATATCTTTTGCTCTCTCCCTTGCATCCTGGAATGAATTCCTCTAGCATAGGCTCAAACATTGTTCCCTATATGTTGCATTACTGTTTGCATGATGTTTTTCAGTTTTTTGTCAAGCAACTTTTTTATTTATTTTTCCCCTCCACTTTTTTTTTTTTCTTTTTTGGTTTCATTACTACCCTTCGCTGGTTGCTTTGGGGGTGCTGTTGGATTCTGTTTTGAAACCTTGCTGGTGAGAGCACCGACACAGAATTATGAAATGTGGCGTGTCTCTACTTGACGCCAAGAGCACAAATGGATGTCGCTGTATCTGTTTTTAATAAGATCCGATTCAGCAAAAGAATACGAAAAAAAACTGGCAATAAACGAATAAAACCAAAGAAATGGCAATAATAAACAGATACTTCTATGGGAAAGCATTACAATAGCTTCTTTATGCGGGAAGAGAAGGATTTTTCACAATTATAGTATATTTTCTTTATTTCGTGTTCCCATTTTCTTCACACCATCAAATTTGCGTTATATTTTCGTTCAAATCACTACGGTAAAAAAGTAAATACTATAATGTCAGGAAAGTTGTCAGCAGGCACTTGTTTTATTTCAGCCCACTGTGTAAGTGTTTAACAGTATGTATACATGTAGTATATCAATACGTATGTGTATCTCATTAATTTCTCTATGTCTAACATGGTTCATCAGCGTGCATGTTTTCTATGTAGGTATGGTATACGGGTGCTACAATGTGTTGCATACCTCTCATCGGTCTTATAAGCAGACGAAATGTTTTTATTTTGGAGTTACCTTCCCATAATCGGGGAAACCTGATTATTTTGTGTGAAATTTTTAACCAAAACACAAGTACTTTTGGACCTGGTTACCACACAACTGTCACAAAAATGTATATTTTTTTTTACGTAACGTACTCACAACAACATTGCTTCGAAAAGGCCCATATTTTCTTGAAATTGATATTTTTGCGCAATTGTTTTTTTTTTTAAACGGACCATTATAGAATCCTCCGCCGCCGTCAAAAAAAAAACACAAACCTTGTCAATTTCTTGAGTTAGCACAAAATAGAGACAGAAAAAAAATGTAAAATCGAGAATTGTACTCTCTAACGTAATAAAGTTTTGTTACCTTGCAAACCTGCCGACTATACGAAATGACTGACGACGCCGACCTTTACAGCCGCTTCTTTCTTCTTGTCACTCTCTGTTGACCTGTGAGGATTGGGGCCTGAAATTTTCATTCTACAGCTTTTGGACTTTTCGATTAAGTTCCTGTCAATCACCTCCATTCTACTATAAACACAACAAAATCTGTACGAAAATTATCATTTTATTTGTCCGTTTCTACAGAATATTTTTTAAAAATCGAAAATTGTAGGCCTATCAAATCTCGGCACGCGCCGGCGGGGTCCCGGGTGAACGCCGGGAGGGGGAGGGGGAAACGCCTGTGTTCGTGAAACATATTATTTTCAAGACAAAGTTCTCTCCTTCCAAAGTCTCTCCGCTCAGACACCAGCCTTTGAATAACATCAAATTTATATATATATGAATGTACACTGCCTGCTATTTATTCATTGATAAAGATATGTCATGCTATTCGGTATTTCTTATAGCAATGAGAAAAAAATAGAGTAAAAGACTTGTCAAAAGACGGGTTCTTTTCATTATAAAAATGTATCTTGCCAGTGGTATTCATTATCGCAATGAGGAAAATAGAGTAGAAACTTGGTCAAAAAATGAGTTCACGCTCTGGCTTTAATCAGCAATAATTTTATACAATAACAAATTTTATCAAAAGTGACACACTTTGCTTTTTTTTCCCTTGGGTTCCACGAGGTTTCTATCAAATAAGTATTTATTGATATGTTTTTCAATACTTTTGAACGAGACGGCGAGTCAGCCAACACACGGAGAGCTGTGACAAGAGAGCATCACATTGTCTGGCGGTATCAGCATCCTCGCCGAACCCGTTGTTTTTCACTGGAGCCACCTTGTTGCTGGCTTGGCGGTACCGCTTTTTTCTGCTATATCTAAAGCACTGTTAGCTGCAGATCTATTGCTGGGTGGACAGAAAAGGTTCTCATACGGAACAAAGCTCAATGCCAATCAGAGGTTCGACTCTCACGACCCGTTGCTTCACAGGCAAACGCTCTAACCACCAGGACAGTGGGCCAGTGGGTAGAAAGAGGTGGGTTGGCTTCCGCCTACCCTAACATGCCGTGCTCCAGGCAGGACGGAACTCCAACAAGTCACTGCGGCTACAGCCACGGGGCTATTGGACTTTTGACCTTTAACCCTTTCATACTCAGGTGACCAGGGTTGACAATTTGGAGTATGCCTCGAAAGTCACAGGACTAGGTAAGAGGATCACCTGTCATATCTCCTTGTCTGATCGATAGCCTCAGTGACCACGGGCACTATCTGTAACAGGTGCAGTCAACAAATGGTGGAGTGATGCAAAACTCCCCTTTCTGGACTGGACAAGTGACTTGCACAGGGTAGAGTTGTCCGTCTGCATGAGTATGATAAGATAAGGATGATAGCCACCACTTAAATTATCCAGATGTCCCTAAGTGCACCACAGTGGTAAGGAAAGGTGACACCAAACTGTCAAATTACTTACAGCATGCGTTTGTCACAGGTACCCATGTTAGGGTCCATGAAGAACATTGATTTGTCTAAACCTCAGAAAAAGCCATACATTGAAACAACAACAACACAACAAGAACAACGACACACCTCAACAACAAATCAGATTATATTCATAGACATATATTCAGTGTCTAGTTTTAAGACAGAGAAAAAATTGTTAGATGACTGAAATCACTTAAATTGTGAAAGATACTTTATCGCCTGCTATGCACATAGATTGTAGTTTACAGGCTGCCTTAGAGGGGAAAATATGACTGAGGACACTGAGAGCATACAATTTAACTCTGAGAGTATGGCCAAGAACTGAGATGTGTGTGCGTGCGTGCGTCGTGTGTGTGTGTGTTGTGTGTGTGTGTGTGTGTGTGTGTGTGTGTGTGTGTGTGTGTGTGTGTTTAGGTGTGTGCTTGTATATGTGTTTGTGAATCTCTGTGCGTTCATGCGTGTGTGTGGTGTGGTGTGTGTGTGTGGGGGGGGGGGGGGGGGGGGGGGGGAGGGGGGCGGGGCGTGTGTGTGTGTGTGTGTGTGTGTGTGTGTGTGTGTGTGTGTGTGTGTGTGTGTGTGTGTGTGTGTGTGTGTGTGTGTGTGTGTGTGTGTGTGTGTGAAACGAAACGATATGTATCAACGTGCGTGTCTCTAGAACGTAAAAGATTTTTTGGTTTGTCATCGTTTTCTTTCACGCGCTCACACACACACACGCACAGACACGCGCGCGCGGGCGCACACTCACACACACACACGCACATCTCATCCCCCCCCCCCCCCCCCCACACACACACACACACACAGCTGTACCTTCCAAACCCTAAAGACATTGAACACTCCTGAGCGTCCGGCACTCTGATCCACGGCCTTTCTTCTGTCTGGCCTTGAAACTCACCTCTTCTCTCGGCACTAGATGTGGTGTTATACACATAGATATAATGTTGTGTGTGTGTGTGTGTGTGTGTGTGTGTGTGTGTGTGTGTGTGTGTGTGTGTGTGTGTGTGTGTGTGTGTGTGTGTGTGTGTGTGTGTGTGTGTGTGTGTGTGTGTGTGTGTGTGTGTGTGTGCGTGTGTGTGTGTGTGTGTGTGTGTGTGTGTGTGTGCGCGCGCGTGTGTGTGTGTGTGCGTGTGTGTGTGTGTGTGTGTGTGTGTGTGTGTGTGTGTGTGGTGTGTGTGTGTGTGTGTGTGTGTGTGTGTGTGTGTGTGTGTGTGTGTGTGTGTGTGTGTGTGTGTGTGTGTGTGTGTGTGTGTGTGTGATACTTACACACACACACACACACACACACACACACACACACACACATATATATATATATATATATATATATAGAGAGAGAGAGAGAGAGAGAGAGAGAGAGAGAGAGAGAGAGAGAGAGAGAGACTGACAGACAGAGACAGAACTCAGGACCCAGAACTCAGAAAGCTTTTATTCGGTCAAGGATTGAGATTTTAGGCTGAACCTGTTTCTTCCAATCTGTCCCTGCTAAGCTAAAGTATGTAATTAGATTTAAATACAAGAAAATAAAAAGAAATTATAAAAGAAAAAAAGACGCAGGCACACAGGGATTGTAACGTACATGATTTTCCCACACACACGCATTTGCATGCAAAGGTTTGACAAAAGCATGCACGTATACGCAATGATAAGATGCAGACAACAAGAACAAAATGGGGAGTGGGGGGGGGGGGGGGGGGGGGGGGGGGCAGGGGAGGATGGGGGTGGGGGTGTAGTGTGGGGCAGCGGTATAGAATGGAAGATAAAAGGATGGTTAGATAAGCAGTACAATATGCCAATTTTTGCTGTTTGTTTGTAATTGTTGGTGGAGTTCGCGACCAGACGAGGAGGGAAACAAAATGCAGCATGTAACAAAATACAGTATTCTAAGACCAGGCAATTTTCCTCACCGAGGAAGGTCGGCTAGTGGTATCTTTGTTGGCATAACTAGTACGGTGACAACGTACACATCTGTAATTGTTGATGATATAAGTGACTGCTGCAACACACTTCTATGAGACAGTGTTTTCATCTACGTCAAGGAGTCTATGAATTATTTCCAAAGTCTTTTTTTTTTTTTGAAGATGTACAAAGAACGGCGCAATTTCAGGTTTGGGGGAAGAGAGTTCCAAACGGCTGAACCTGAAAATGCGAAACCATTTTTGAACATGTCGATCCGAAAACTTGGTAGAATATAATCGTTTGACCCATATGGACATAAGGCTTTAGTAGAGAGAGAGAGAGAGAGAGAGAGAGAGAGAGAGAGAGAGAGAGAGAGAGAGAGAGAGAGATAGAGACAGAGAGACAGAGACAGAGAGGGCTATGTACGTGTGTATCTATCTATATATCTACACACACACACACACACACACACACACACACACACACACACACACACACACTATAATGTTTGGTCAATCAGTACGAGATTGAATCTCTTAGGACATCCAAGTAAAGGTTGTTCTGCACAATTCTTAACCGCTGACAATGCTTGGGTTACTCAACAGCAGAGCTGACCACTCAGACTGTTCCATATCTTTTGCTCTCCCTTGCATCCTTGAATGGATCCTCTAGCATAGGCTCAAACATTGTTCCCTATATTTATACTGTTTGCATGATGTTTTTTAGTTTTTCAGCAACTTTTTTCCCCTCCACACTTTTTCTTTTGTTTCATTTACTACCCTTCGCTGGTTGCTTTGGGGGTGCTGTTGGATTCTGTTTTGAAACCTTGCTGGTGAGAGCACCACAGAATTATGAAATGTGGCGTGTCTCTACTTGACGCCAAGAGCACAAATGGATGTCGCTGTATCTGTTTAATAAGATCCGATTCAGCAAAAGAATACCCGAAAAACTGGCAATACGAATAAAACCAAAGAAATGGCAATATAAACAGATACTTCTATGGGAAAGCATTACAATAGCTTCTTTATGCGGGAAGAAAGGATTTTCACAATTATAGTATATTTTCTTTATTTCGTGTTCCCATTTTTCTTCACCATCAAATTTGCAGTTATATTTCGTTCAAATCACTACCGAGTAAATACTATAATGTCAGGAAAGTTGTCAGCAGGCACTTGTTTTTCACCCACTGTGTAAGTGTTTAACAGTATGTATACATGTAGTATATCAATACGTATGTGTATCTCCATTAATTTCTCTATGTCTAACATGGTTCATCAGCGTGCATGTTTCTATGTAGGTATGGTATACGGGTGCTACAATGTGTGCATACCTCTCATCGTCTTATAGCAGACGAAAATGTTTTATTTTGGAGTTACCTTCCCATAATCGGGGAAACCTGATTATTTTGTGTGAAATTTTTAACCAAAACACAAGTACTTTTGGACCTGGTTACCACAAATGTCACAAAAATGTTATATTTTTTTTATACGTCACAACAACATTGCTTCGAAAAGGCCATATTTTTCTTGAAATTGATATTTTTGCGCAATTGTTTTTTTTAACGACATTATAGAATCCTCCGCCTGTCAAACCTTGTCAATTTCTTGAGTTAGCACAAAATAGAGACAGAAAAAAAATGTAAAATCGAGAATTGTACTCTAAACGTAATAAAGTTTTGTTACCTTGCAAACCTGCCGACTATACGAAATGACTGACGACGCCGACCTTTACAGCCGCCGCTTTCTTCTTGTCACTCTCTGTGACTGTGAGGATTGGGGCTGAATTTTCATTCTACAGCTTTTTGGACTTTTCGATTAAGTTCCTGTCAATCACTCCATTTCTACGATAAACACAACAAAATTGTACGAAAATTATCATTTATTTGTCCGTTTCTACAGAATATTTTTTAATCGAAAATTGTAGGCCTATCAAACTCTCACGCCGGCGGCGGGTGAGGGGGAAACCGCCTGTGTTCTGAACATATTTTCAAAGACAAAGTTCTCCGCTCAGACACAGCTTTGAATAATCAAATTTATATATATGAATGTACACTGCCTGCTATTTATTCATTATAAAGATATGTCATGCTATTCGGTATTTCTTATAGCAATGAGAGAAAAAAATAGAGTAGAAACTTGTCAAAAGAGGGTTCTTTTCATTATAAAACTGTATCTTGCCAGTTGGTATTCATTATCGCAATGAGGAAAATAGAGTAGAAACTTGTCAAAAATGAGTTCACGCTCTGGCTTTAATCAGCAATAATTTTATACAATAACAAATTTATCAAAAGTGACACACTTCTTTTTTTTCCCTTTGGGTTCCGAGGTTTCTATCAATAGTATTTATTGATATGTTTCAATACTTTGAACGGACGGCGAGTCAGCCAACACGGAAGCTGTGACAGAGAGCACACATTGTCTGGCGGTATCAGCCTCGCCGAACCCGTGTTTCACTGGAGCACCTTGTTGCTGGCTTTGCGGTCCGCTTTTCTGCTATATCTAAAGCACTGTTAGCTGCAGATCTATTGCTGGGTGGACAGAAAAGGTTCTCATACGGGAACAAGCTCAATCCCATCAGAGGTTCGAACTCACGACCCGTTAGCTTCACAGGCAAACGCTCTAACCACCAGACAGTGGGCCAGTGGGTAGAAAGAGGTGGGTGGGCTCCGCCTACCATAATGCCGTGCTCCAGGCAGGACGGAACTCCAACAAGTCACTGCGGCTACAGCCACGGGGCTATTGGACTTTGACCTTTAACCTTTCATACTCAGGTGACCAGGTTGACAATTTGGAGTATGCCTCTAAATACACAGGACTTTGACCTTTAACCTTTCATACTCAGATGACCAGATTGACAATTTGGAGTATGCATTTAAATACACTGGACTTTGCCCTCTGACCTCTCATAGTCAGATGACCAGACTGACGATTTGGGAGTATGTCTCTAAAT
>JADBJO010006598.1:73404-78404 GCA_016801955.1 Conus betulinus
AGAGAAAGAAAAAAAAAAAAAGAAAGAGAGTGTTAAAATAAGTAAACATCCAAACAATTTTCAGCTTCTTTTGTTTTTGTGATATTTATTCAGATAATGCAAGACCTTACAGGTGCGCCAAAAGAGGACAATGCGCAGAGACATCAACCAAACAGCAGCATGTCTGTCAGTGATTCTTATGAATATTCCTTAGGTACTGTTAGGACACCTGAAATGAAACACAAATAGACAACCGTCAATGACAAAGAACTAAGGAAGAAAGAAAACCAAGGAAAAGACAACCCACCCATGTTTGTCGTCGTGTTCATTTTGTTCAAGGTTTGGCTGATAAACGACACTGTGTCCCTCGTCAGGTAGATTACTTTACAACCCAGGCTTCGTGCCTAACCTGTTGACGTTGTCATTTAAACTAAGAAAAAAAATCCACTTAGCGCTAAGCAAAGACAGTACATAGAAAAGAACACACAATGTTTAAACCGTTAAATCTTATTTCTTATACATCAGACAAAAATGTGTGCGTTATCCCTTCACCAGTAGGCTAAGGGCTGCTACATGAATATCAAACATAAGTCACAACAGTTACCTCCCCTTACCCGTCCCTCCACCCCCACCCCCATCTGATTTTAACACTTATTTCATACTTTTTGGTCAAGAATCAAGAATAAAGCAGATTATTTTCCTGGAAAACAATCCTGTCAAATTCACTTCTTTTTCTTTCAACGCAAAAATGGAAAGGCATTGACAAAAGGTAGACTTTTAAAATCCGACTTCCGCTAGACACAGCAAGGGAAGCAACTGCCACGCTACTGCTAACAGGTCATCCCTGACCAGAAAATCATTTGCTAAAAATGTTTTCCTCTGCCCACTACTTGTAAAAAAAAGTTATTCATGAGCATGCTTGTGTGATGAAATAATAGTTCAGGCATAATGTCATTTCTTTTATATAGAGTTGTATGAATAATTTTTGAATATGTTTAGGAAACAGTTTCCAGAATACGCATTTGAGGTGTGTGTGATGGGGCCCACAGCAGTATTTTAATTTCATTTCTGGATGTAACGAGTGCATTGTTTTTACAAGCGCATCCGAAAAACATTCAGTGCCTGAATATGCATGTAACTGTCAGCGACGCCTTTACTCCTTTCTCTGCCGTACGGAACATTTTTGTTGATTTTCGGTTTTAATTTCATCTTCAGGGGACACACAGTAAGCGGAGGTGACATCGCTACCATTTCTCTACTACTATCACTCTCCCTTACGTCAGTTACACAGTCTTCCATTCACATATGTTCACTCAGCTGCCGAACAGTCTTCTCCGCCAATGGCCTCTCCCCCCAACCGCCTCTCTACCAACGCGCCGTCGTCAGTTTAACAGTTTTTTCATCATATTTTTCATTCAACCGACTGTCCAGCCCATCGCCATCGGGTTACAGATCCTATGCTACAGATGCTATGTGTGTGTTTCATCCATGCCAGTGTCTCCCATCCGCCTCTCCACGGATGGTCCCAACCGGCCGTCATTCAAGGGCGTCAGTTACACAGTTTTTTCATTGATATTATATTTATTCATTCGGTGAATTGTAATGTGTCTATGTGTGTGGATCCATGCCAACCTCTGCACGTCCACCCAATGGCTGTATCCAGTTAGTCCATTTCAATTTTTCTCTTTTTTTCTGAAGGTTCCAGTTTCACGATATCGCATTCATTTCATATTCGTGCAGGAATTCGATGTTTCTCTATCTCATCATCCATAAGCATGTCCGTCCAACGGACCATCCGCCAATCCGTTCAACCACCGATCCAGTCGTCAGTTCCAGGAGTTTTCGTTCGTATTTTCACTCGTTCGGGTGAACGCTTTGTGTCTGCGTCTCCTCCCATACTGGCCTTCTCTCTTCCCAAATTTGCCGATAGAATTTTACAATGTGTGTGGAAGATGTTATTTAGTCTCGTTGGGTAAGTAGAATTAAGACTGATGCTAAATCAGAAGGAAAAATTCACTGTGTATCGAAACGCCCAAACTCGGATTCGAACCCACGACCTCACAATTACGAGTCGAGCGTACAGACAACTGAGCTATTTCCTGCCCTGTCGAACATAGGTAGATTATAATAATAGGAATTAAAGAAGGGACGAGAAAGTTTTGACGAGAGGACACGAAGGCATGAAAGCACTTGTCAGGGCCATAGATGTTAAAATATTTTTTGTGCAGTGCCACCTGTTTTTTCAATTGTCAGTCCCTGCAGACACAGCATAACCTCACTATACTCCCTGTTTACAATGTGCCGCAACAACAAACACTATAGAATGCGTTTGTGCGTTCACTTTTATACAGCTACCGACTTGATATAATAATTTCCCATACTTGGCTGTTACCACATGTTCTTCCTCATCGTTTGAAATGTTGATAGAGTGGACTTAGCCAGGAGTTTATTGTATCATTGCTGTAGAATATCTCTGGCACGCATGATGCTACCACTGACACGAAAGATGTCATTGTCAAACTCTCATGCATGAATTTACGACTTTCATGTGGTCATAAAAAAGCGTGTGTGTGTGTGTGTGTGTGTGTGTGTGTGTGTGTGTGTGTGTGTGTGTGTGAGAGAGAGAGAGAGGGGGGAGAGAGAGAGAGAGAGAGAGAGGCAGAGAGAGAGAGAGAGAGAGATAGAGTGTGTGTGTGTGTGTGTGTGTGTGTGTGTGTGTGTGTGTGTGTGTGTGTGTGTGTGTGTGTGGCCACGTGCAATCTGTGAATGCTTTCCTTGATGGTCGGTAGACAAATGTAACAGTGATCATGAGACCTTGATTTCTGTCAGGAGCTGCTTTTTGATACAGAGAGAGAGAGAGAGAGAGAGAGAGAGAGAGAGAGAGAGAGAGAGAGAGAGAGAGAATGAGCAAACATTTAGACAATTTTCAGATTTTTTTTCGTAATATTTATTCAAAAAATACAAGAGCTTACAGGTGCGTCACAAGAGGACCTTGCGCAGAGACATCAACGAACAGCAGCATTTCTGTCAGTTATTCTTATAAATATTCCTCAGATACTGTTATGACAACTGAATAAGACATGAATACATAACTCTGAACGACAAAGAACTAAAAAAAAAAAAAAGAAAACCAAGGAAAAGACAACTCCACCCGTGTTTGTCGTCATAGTAATTTTGTTCTAAGTTTGGGTATTTAACGACACTGTCCCTCGTCAAGTAAAATAAGCTACTTAAACCCAGGCTTCGTACCTAACCTGTTGATATTGTCATTCAAATAAGAAAAAAAAATCCAATGAGCACAAAGCAAAGACAAAATACAAGATCTGGACACAGAATGTCTAAAAATGTGAAATCTTATTTCATATACGTGAAAACAAGTTTCAAAGTGAGGTCACTGCCGACGAAATTGAAACAAACAAAAGAAATGTTACTATGCCGCTGTCTTGTTATTTGTTTCTTTCTTTTAGCTCAGCGGCATAGAAAGTTTTCCTTGAAGTTCATAGACATCAGACGTACGTTTGTACGCATCTTTTCACCGTTAGGCTAAAGACCACTACATGAAGGTCAAACCTAAGTAACAATAATTACCATCACATCACCTGTCCCCCCCCCCCCCCCCCCCCTCTCCCTCTGATTTTAAACAATCATTTCATACTTATAGCCAAGACTGAAGAATTAATACATTCTTTCCCTGCAAAACGTTACTATAAAATTCACAACTTTTGGTTCGTTTTTTCTTTTGCGCGCATCAACACGGAAAGGCGCTTGCAAAAGGCAGACCTTTAAAATCCGACTTCCACCAAACACAGCAAGGGAAGCAACTGCCACGCCACTCACAGCGGGTCAGCACTGACCAGAGGATCATTGTGGTTGTGATGCGTTTTCTTTCAGACGTTTATCACAAGTGTAATTTTGAGTGAGTCGCACTTTTGTATCGATGCCTTTTCAGATTGGATTTGTTTTTTTTTCACAGCCGTTAAATATAGCGCGGCTTTCGCTGGCGAATTGGTACTTTTTTCTCTAGGATAGTGATGTTTTACTTCTGTTCGGAGTACTGAGTTACCTGTATGTTAGCAGACCCTGTACTCCAAAGAGTTTATTTTGATTCTGATCTTTATTAAGAGCTCTGTGTCTTCCAAATTCATCATTACTGCCCATCACGCCCCTAGCTTAAAAAAAAAGTTTTCCTCTGCCCACTACTTGTAAAAAAATATTCATCAGCATACCTGTATGTTGAAATAATAGTTCAGGAATTATGTCATTTCTTTTATGTAGATTGTTGTTTGAAAGATTTTTGAAGGTGTTTGCAGAACAGTTTCCAGAATACACAGTGTGTGTGTGTGTGTGTGTGTGTGTGTGATGGGGTCCATAGAAGTATTTAAATTCATTTCTCGATGTAATGAAGGCACTGTTTTTTAACCACTTCCGTTTTTATGCCTATCAAAAAAAACACAAAAAAAACATTCAGTGCCTGAATATGTATCTCACTGTCAGCGATGCCTTTACTCATTTTCTACCTTATGTACGGAACATTTTCGTTTGATTTTCGGTTTTAATTTCATCTTCAGGGGACACAGTAAGCGGAGGTGACATCGCTACCATTCTCTACTATCACTCCCTTACGACTTGAACGATAATTGCTAAACCATGCTGTAAAATAAGCTTAAAAATCACACATAGAACACGTGTATAGAACAGAATATAACACAGGGAAATAAAAGGTTTGGGTTTATGAATAATATCGCATAAGTTTAGATGAAAAAAAAAAAAGGAAAAGAACGTTCTGTGTTCTAACACAGTTGTTTCGTCACGAATCAGAACTTTGATGCACAATTCTACATCTATCAAATGAAAGCCCACCGCCAATGGTGCGAAAAATTTGTCATTAAATGGAACATTCAACCAAAGAAAACGATTCCACAGACCACTCAGCTCTCAGCTCCTTCTATCGATATTTTTCAAACAGCATTGCCATTTTGCTGTATAGTTCTGAGTCTCCAAGCAGAATATCCGGGTTGTCA
>JADBJO010006598.1:85904-90904 GCA_016801955.1 Conus betulinus
AGGGACACTGTTCTTTTTTTAGTACAATTGCAGGATTTCCTTTCTTCACCCTTCTTTGTTGTGTTGCTTTTCATTTTGTTGGAAGAATCAATTATGTTTTTAAGGTTAGGCATGCATGAATATGATATTTGATGGTGTTCTTGTTGAATATTTTGGACAATTTGTGTTCTTTTGGGAAGGATGCTGTCAAAATTTTGAAAAATTCTTTCCCTACGTTTGTTTTTACTCGTCCATCATATGGAGGGTTGTACCATGTGATTTTCCTTTTCCTCCTTTTTTTGTTTTTGTTCATGTTGTTGTCTGGGTTGTATTGTGTAGTTTGTAGCTGTAACCACTTTTTTGCAATGCCTCTTGGTATTCTGCTGCTGCGTTGTTGAATACTCTTTCATTATGTGACAGATTAGATAATCTCTTGTTTATGCCACGGGGTATGGTTTTTAGTATAGATGGTGGGTGGTTGCTACTGATGTTTACATAAATGGGTGTGTCATTAGGTTTCTTGTATGGTTTTATATATGTGGTTGTTCAGGTCAAGTGTTATGTCTAAGTAGTTCACTACCTTTTTGTTTGCTTCGATGGTGATTTTTAAGTTATGGTTTTGGAAAATTTTGCATAGTTCTTTTTTCTTGTTTTCGATGGTTCTTGGATTGTTGTTTAGCGCGGCAAGGCCGTCGTCTCTGTACAGTCCGACTTGCTTTCCGAGTTGTTTCTGGATGTTGGATAGCATAAACAGTCCGACCAGTTCGCATGTTTCGGCACCGTCGTTATCCAAAAGAAAAAAAGACACAAGGACAACAAGCTGTCGTGGTTGTAAATGAAATTTTCGGCTTTATTTGCCTTCGTCAGCACATGACATCCTCCCTGAGTGCCAGCAGGTAAGGTAGTGAGGGAAGAGACGTAAATATTTCAATATGACGTAATATAAAACAAATTACGTACTAGAATGATACGTAACTCGACAGACGTGTCACAGGTAGTAATCTGATGAATGAAAGCTGTGTGTGTGTGTGTGTGTGTGTGTGTGTGTGTGTGTGTGTGTGTGTGTGTGCGCGCGCGCGCGCGCGCGCGCGCGTGCGTGTGTGTGTGTGTTGTGTGTTGTGCGTGCGCGCGTGCGAGGACGAGTGCGTATGCGTGTGTGTGTGTGTGTGTGTGTGTGTGTGTGTGTGTGTAGTCTTCAATTTAATGTCTATTCACGTTATGTGGTCTAGACACACAAAATAGAAGAACGCAGCAGCACTTGAAAATATACCAAGTAGCATCAATAAAGATACAGCATCTGGGTCTCTTTACAGGTATGTAAAAATCGGACCCCGAGTCAATGCCATTGTCACATATTATTGAGGACCTACTTAAAATTTCATCCAGGGAAGATTCAGCTAAAGCAAGTAAAGTCTAAAAAAAAAAAAAAAAAAAAAAAAAAACCGGTTCACATCTTAGTATTTTCTACATATTTGATATCTTTTTCGCCACAGCTTTATTTTGAAGTGTGTGTGCGTGCGTGCGTGCGTGCGTGCGTGCGTGTGTGTGTGTGTGTGTGTGTGTGTGTGTGTGTGTGTGCGCGCGCGCGCGCGCGTGTGCGTGTGTGTGTGTTTTGAGAGAGAGAGGGAGACAGAGAGACAGAGACAGAGAGACAGTGAGATTGTTTTGTTAAATCATCCTCATAACTTTATAATATGTGTCAGTTTTCAGGATAGCTCCTCCCCACCCCCCCCCACCCACCCACCCCCACAATACCCCACTCCCTACACACAAGGGAAAAACATAATAAATGGAAGACAAAAAAAAAAGGGGGGGGGGGGGTTATAAATACGTCGTTCAGGTCATCCAGGACGGAGAAGCAATCAGGCTCCGCTATGGCCAAGGCTCCAAGGACTACAAAATGATGGTGAAGCATATTGTTACAGGAGAAGTAATCAGGCTTCGAGACAAATGATGGCCAAATAATAATGTTACAGAAGTATTCGGCCTCCACAACAAAATGACGGTGAAAACATTTTGTTTCAGAGAAGTATTCAGACTCTGCTGCAAAATGACGGAGAAAACATATATATATATATATATATATATATATATATATGTGTGTGTGTGTGTGTGTGTGTGTGTGTGTGTGTGTGTGTGTGTGTGTGACTCTGTGTGTGTGTGTGTGTGTGTGTGTGTGTGTGTCTATGTGTGTGTGTGTGTGTGTGTGTGTGTGTGTGTGTGTGTGTGTGCGTTGTGTGTGTGTGAGTGAGTGAAGATGTCTGACCTGTGCATTCACCCAACGTATTGGTCAGATATTGGATGCCTTCCTAACACTGTGTGCGCCACCGCTGTAGTTCTCTGTCTGTCTGTCTGTCTGTCTGTCTGTCTCTGTCTCTGTCTCTGTCTCTCTCTCTCTCTCTCTCTCTCTCTCTGTGCGTGTGTGGCCACGTGTGATCTGTGAATCTGTGGGTGCTTCCCTTGATGGTCGGAGTAGAGTTGAGTGATCACACACACACACACACACACACACACACACACACACACACACACACACACACAGTGTTAAAATAAGTAAAAATCCACACAATTTTCAGCTTCTTTTTTGTGATATTTATTCAGATAATGCAAGACCTTACAGGTGCGCCAAAAGACGACAATGCGCAGAGACATCAACCAAACGGCAGCATGTCTGTCAGTTATTCTTATGAATAATCATCAGGTACTGTTAGGTCACCTGAACGGAATAAAAAACATACAACCGTCAATGACAAAGAACTAAGGAAGAAAGAAAATCAAGGAAAAGACAACTCTATCCATGTTTGTCGTCGTGTTCATTTTGTTCTAAGTTTGGGTGATAAACCACTCTGTGTCCCTCGTCAGGTAGATTACTTTACAACCCAGGCTACGTGCCTAACCTGTTGATGTTGTCATTTAAACTAAGAAAAAAAATCTACTTAGCGCTAAGCAAAGACAATACATAGAAAAGAACACACAATGTTTAAACCGTTAAATCTTAAACCGTTAAATCTTATTTCTTATACATCAGACAAAATTTGTACGCATCCCTTCGCGAGTAGGCTAAGGACTGCTACATGAATATCAAACATAAGTCACAACAGTTACCTCCCCTCACCCGTCCCCTCCCCTCCCTCTTCCCTCCATAGCAGTATTTTAATTTCATTTCTGGATGTAATGAGTGCACTGCTTTTAGTCACTTTCGTTTTTATGCGTATCCAAAAAAAAAAAAAAAAAAAACATTCAGTGCCTGAATCTCACTGTCAGCGATGCCTTTACTTCTTTCTCTACCTTATGCACGGAACATTTTCGTTAATTTTCGGTTTTAATTTTATCTTCAGGGACAAGTAAGCGGAGGTGATATCACTCCCATTCTCTACTATCACTCCCTTACTACTTGAACGATAATTGTTGAACCATGCTGTAAGATAAGCATAAAAATCACACATAGAGCACATGTATAGAACAGAATATAACACAAGGAAATAAAAGGTTTGGGCTTGTGAATAATATGACATAAATCTGAATGAAGAAAATACATGGAAAACAAAGTTTGTGTGTTCTAACACAGTTGTTTCGTCACGAATCAGAACTTTGATACACAGTTCCACATCTCTCAGATGAAAGCCCACCACCAATGGTGCAAAAGATTTGTCATTAAATGGAACAGTTAACCAAAAAAAAAAAAAAAAAAAAATGTTCCACAGACCGAAGTTAACGCATGTTCATATCCACGTATGAGAAATGCACAAACAAGACACAAATTGAAACGGGGAGAACTGAAATTTGAGTCATGAAGATAATGTTTATAGTTTTTACATGGCTGGCATAATTTTGGAAAGATAAGCAAATATGAAGGATCATTTCGATATACACACACCTTCGCCCCCACGTCCGCGTGCGCTCTCGCATGCACGCACGCACGCACACACTTGCCACTACAGGCTTTTATCACATTAGAAATGTTGTATAAATGAATGTTATAACTGGAATACCGAGGAGGGACAGAGATACAGGAAGAGTGGCAGGGAAAACTGTTCTGAGATGTGGATCCAGTACATCCCCCCCCCCCCCCCCCCCCCCCCCCCCCCCAGTTTCCTTCTTTCAGCAGACCTACGCTCCGTGCACCAGGCCAAGACACGCTGACCACACCAGCTCTGCCCCCCTCCTCCCACTGCACTCCAGGCGTGGCTGGACAGAGGGCGCTGCTGGACTCCGGAGATCCTGGAGGGACCCTGGCCATGATCTGGACATCCACGTCCGTCAGACTGTCCACAAGGCTGGGAGTCCCTTGGCCGCTGAGGTCAAAGGTCACGGAGCAGACTCCAGCCTCATGGTCCGTGATGTCAGGGCCGGGAAAGCCTCTGCTGTTGCTGGCACTGCCGTGAGTCTGCAGGGAGGAGGTGACCCTGAATGCAGAGATGTCAGTGGAGAATCACTGCTCCACACTCATGGCCCGTGAGCTGACCGGGTCCCTGGAGTGCAGGGCAGACATGGCCAAGGACAACGACACCCTGCTCACTGCCATGCTGGCCTTCACTGAGAGAGAGAGAGAGAGAGAGGGGAGTGAGAAGACATCCAGCTCCTGGCGTTCCTGACCCTGACCTCCGCTGATCATGTGACTGTCAGGATATATTCAGGCAGTGTCGTCGATATTGTCCAGACTACCATCAGGAAAGTCACCAACAGAAGCTCTCATCTCTCCGCTCGGTACTTTTCAAAGCAGCATCTCCATCTCTCTGTCCATTTCAGGGTCTTCTGACGGAATCTCCAGGTCGTCGGGATCAATGTGTGGACGAAGTGAGGAAGGGGAAGGAAGAGCTGCCACAGCATCTTCCAAGGTTGGGGAGAATGGTCTTGGGGGGGGGGGGGGGGGGGGGGGGGGGGGGCGTGGCAGAAACTGTCCGAGGAGAAGGACACGGTGGTCACTGCCACGTTGGACGTCACTGACCCACAGGGATACAAGGACATCCAACTACTCCGGATTTCCTGACCTTGACCTCTGCTGCTCTACTGACCGCCAG
>JADBJO010006598.1:95904-130417 GCA_016801955.1 Conus betulinus
CTTTTTTTGTCAGAATTTACAAATAAACGATGTTAGGATATGTTAGAAAAGAATACCTTAATGTTAAAAAAAAAAAGTTTCACTCAAAACAAAAAAAAAACCTAACATCTCAAAGGCACATATGTGCACATGTTGAGGTTGCAACAAATCTGAAAAGAAAAGGCGAACAGACAAATAGTACAACATGATATCAGCAATAACAACAAATCACGTAAGGCTTCAAGTTTGAAGTGTGAATTATCATAACCCAGCGAACTAACTACACAGCGCCTTTCAGGGCTGCTGAACTCACACAGGAAACAACGTCACACCACAAAAAAGCCAAACCATGAGAAAAACGTTCTGAAAAAAATAAAAACAAACAAGCACAAACAGTCATGGCACGGTTAGTTTCACTAGTGGCATCTTAAGGAATATAGACTTACACTGTGTTGACTGCACAGAGCATTTCCTACATTTTTCTTCCTCAGATGTATATTAAAAAAAAGCGCAAGAAATGCATGAAAAACATTCCAATGTCTCAATAAAAAAAACATACAAAAAAGCTGACTTACCTCTAACTGACTGTGATTACACCGACTCGTAAAAAAAAAAAAAAAATGATTTACCGAGTTCTTTCACTCGCACTGATCTACACGTGTTCTCAGGAATGTCGTTGACGATACAACCACACTGTCGCAATAAACACTTCACCAACGTCCACCCAACAACCACAGAAACACAGACGATGTTGTGCTCTTTGAAGCTACTCAGAAATGATGGCCACTCCGAAAATACACCGCGTTTTTATACAAACCTCGCCAATTGCGCATGATTAGCGTGTTTGTTTACCTGCTGATAAAGTCAGTGATGGGTCTAAGAGACGAATGATAACAGGTAGGGGGATAACCTGTCATATCTCTTTATCTGATCGATAGCCTAAGTGACCACGGGTACTGTCTGCAGCAACTAGCTGGATTAGTGAGCTGAACAGGACAGCTTTGTTTGTGTGCATTCGTGTGATAACAAAAGGATGATGGCCACCTGTGAATGAGTATCTCATACGGCTAAGAGCCTAACTGTGATAAGAAAAAGGTGTCACTAAATTGGGAAAGCACTAAGAACTTGCTTTTGTCAAAATGTACAAAGAAACAATGTTGGGATATGTTAGGAGACAATATCTTAATGTTGAAAAAAAATATACACTTTCAGTCAAAAAAAAAACCCCCAACTAAACTAACTAGCATCTCAAAGGCACATATGTGCACATATTGAGGCTGCAACGAATCTAAAAAGAAAAAGCAGACAGACAAATAGTACAACACGATATCAACAACAAGAAAAAATCACGTAAGGTTTCAAGTTTGAAGTGTGAATTATCACAGCCCAGCCAACTAGTTTACACAGCGCCTTTTCTGGGCTGCCGACACACAAGGAAACAACGTCACACCACAGAAAAACAAACCACGAGAACAAAGCTGTGAAAAACAAACAAACAAACAAACAAGCACAAACAGTCGTGCCATGGTTAGTTTCAAGGTTGGCATCTTAAGGAGTATAGACTTCGACTGTGTTGACTGTGAAGGACATTTCCTAAATTGTTCATCCTCACATTAATATAATTTTTCTAAGCGCAAGAAATACATGAAAAACATTTCAATGTCACAACAACAAAAAACACACAAAAAAGCCATAGAGGCAAACAGACATTGCCAACTGCCGATCTTTATTCTTCTTCTTCATATTTCTTTTTTCTTCTTTGTCTTCTTCTTCCACTTCTCTCTGTCTCTGTCTCTTTCTCAAAATACAACCAGTACAAAAATACAATTTTACAAGTGAGTACAAAAACTTTTTTCAAAGGAACACAAACATTCCTTTTTTTACTATAATATTAAAGTCAGCATCCTCTACCAAAAGACAAACTGTTGATCAAAGCTTGAAGACGACTTACCTCCAATTAATAGATGACTGCGATTACACCAACTCGTAAAAAAAAGATGGTATTCACCAAGATATTTCACTCGCACTGATCTACACGTGTGTTCTCAAGAAATGTCGTCGACGATGGAACCACTCTGTCGCAATAAACACTTCACCAACGTTCAGGCAATAACCACAGAAACACAAACGACGTTGAACTCTTTAAAACTAACTCGAAAATGATGAACTCTCCAACAATACACCGGTTTTTATACAGATCTCGCCGAGTGCGCATGACTAGCGTGTTTGTTTACCTGCTGATAAAGTCCAGGAAGTGTCTCAGAGAAGCATAGGTAGGGGGTAGGGGGGGGGGGGGGGGGGGGTTCTTATATCTCTTTATCTAATCCATAGCTAAGTGACCACTGGCACTATCTGTGGCAACTGTGGTCAGCAAGCAATGGAGAGACGTGGACGTCACATTTCTGGACTGGATTAGCGAGCTGCACAGGGCAGATTTGTCTGTGTGCATTCGTAGGATAAGAAAGGATGGCGACCACCTGTGGAAGATGACCAGAAACGACTAAGAGTGTAATTGTGATAAGAAAAGCTGACACTAAATCGGCAAATCACTAAGAAGATGCTTTTGTTCAAATTTACTACAACAACAACAGAATAATGTTAGGACATGTAAAGAGAATGTTTAATGTTGAAAAATAAATGTTTAGGGTCTGAAAAATTAGTCTAAATTTCTTTTGGCACAAATGTGCACATAATTAGGCTGTAACGAATCTTTTTTTTTTTTTTTAATGTATAACATACACTATCAACAGTGACAGCAAATAAGGTCAGGCTTCAAGATTGAAGTGTGAGTCATAATCGCCCAGCCAGCCACACAGAGCCTGTTCATAGCTGCCTAACTGACACAAGAAAATCACGTCACACCACAAGAAAGCCAAACCACGAGAAACAAAAATCCCAAATAAGAAACAAACAGCACAAACAGTCATGGCATGGTAGTTTCACTGTTGACATCTTAAGGCATGTAAAATCACTACTTCAATTTTTTTATGTAAAATCTGGCTGTGTAGGCTGTGCCTGGCGTTCCCGACAATTTTCATCCTCAGATTTACAACAATTTTTTTTTTTTTTTACTTTTTAAAAGCGCAAGAAATACATGAAAAACAATTCAATGCACAAAAATACACCAAAAAGCCACGTAGACATCGTCGACCACCGATCTATTTTTTCTCTCCCCCCCCCCCCCCCCCCCCCCCCCCCCCCCCCCATCCGCTCACTTCGTTCGATCTATTATGATCAATATTGTAACACACTGCCACTCAATATTTCCACTACATGAAACTATGCTTCTTATTATAGAGAAGAAGAAGAAGCAGATCATGATCATGATCATGATCATCATCATCGTTGTTGTTGTTGTTATCATTATCATCATTATAATTATTATCATCATCAATGTTATTATCGTTGTTATTGTTGTTGTTGTTGCTCTTATTAATTATTATTATTATTATTATTATTTATTATTTTTGTTTTTGTTTTGTTTTGTTTTGTTTTGTTTTGTTTTGTTTTTTTTTTTTTTTGGGGGGTCTGTTTTCGTGGTTTGACACATTGTGTGGAGTGAGGTCATTGTCTCGTGTGGGTCTGGCAGCCCTGTAAAAGACTCTGTGTGGTTGACTGGGCGATAAAGGTATAGTCAGACTTCACATTTGAAACCTGATCTGATTACTAGTTATTATTGTCAATATTGTGTCGTTACACTTGGATTTTGAGATTCGTTTCAACCTCCTAATATCCACATACGTGCCTGTAGACGTTAAGCTTTGTTTTTGGTCTGAAAGCACTTTTTTTATATCAAAGTACTGTCTTCATATATTCCAACATTGTTCTTTTGTAAATTCTAACGAAAATGTGTTCTCGGCAATTTGGCCTTTGGACGTCGCATCTTCTTATCACTTTTATACTCTTAAACGCACCTGGTAGTCATTCACACAAGCGGACGTCATCCTTTTCTCATCACTCATGCACACAGACAAATCTACCCTGTGCAAGTCACTGATTTCCAGGGAAGAAAGAGGACTTTCACCTCACTCTCCTATATTTTCTGACCACGGCTGCGCCAGAGATAGTGCGCGCTCCTGATCACTAAGGCTATGGATTAGATATAGATACGGTGGGTAATCCCCCCCCCCCTCCCCACCCCCCACCCTGCCCCGCACCTGTTATCGTCCACCTCTGCGACCCGTCACTGACTTTATATTATCAGCAGGTAAACAAACACGCTAATCATGCGCACTTGGTGAGATTTGCATAGAAGCAACTGCATTTTCGGAGACCAGTCGAACTGTATATTAAAGTTCTGATTCGTAAAGAAACATCTGTAGTAAAAAAAAAAAAAAAAAAAAATCACAGGACACTTAATTAATCTTTTTAATCCAAAATTGTACGTTATTATTCATAAACTGAAACCTGTTATATACCTGTATTAAATCCTGTTCTATACATATGTTTTATACACATATAATATTCACAGAACGGTTCCGCAATAATTGTTCCAAACAGTAAAGGAGTGTGAGCGGAGAATGGGAGCGATTGCATTTGTCCGTTTATTATCCCATGAAGACGAAATCGATACCGAAAATTGTGGAAATCTTCCGTACATAACTAGAGAAGGGTGGGAAGGGTAAGGCTGACATTGAGCTACATGTCCAGGCACTAAAACTGTCGTGGACTAAGAAAACATACACGTAAACACAAAAGCGATAAAGAAATAGCATCTAATGAAATTAATCAAATCAAGACGCAATTATGGATCTCATCACTCGAAAATAAAAGAACTCAGTATCTATTCTAGAAAGATGTCTTCTGGGCACACTGAAAATTGTTTACTTAAACAAGAATCCAAACAAAAGAAATGACGTAACAGCTGAATCATTATTTTAGAATGAAAATTACTACAGAATTACTTCACTACAAATAAAGAGCAGGGACATTTTTTTTTTTTTTTTTTTAGTTGGGGATGTAACTGGTAGTAATGATGGATTTTGAAGTCACTGAGCTCTTCAAGAAATCGGAATCACTATGAACTGTTTATAGACAACAGGATTTGTTGAAACAAAACGAACGAGTACGAGCGGAAGCAAAACATCATCATCCAAGAGAATAGTACCAACTCGCCAGCGACAGCCGTGCTTTTATTAATAACTGTGCAAAAGGGTCTATTGGTATACCTTAGCATTCTATAGGAAGATATAGAAATCTTTTAGTTTAGATCCTTTATGAGTTGGGAACAGAAGAACAATACCCAAATAAACTGGATATCAGACGTCAAAAAAAAAAAAAAAATACAGAAAATGAAAATCACGCTACAGAATTGTAGGAACCAATAGTATTTTGTAAAGATCAACATTGTGAATAATGATGGATGCAACTTCTGTGACAAAAAAAGGATTAAATGGAACACAAATCTATATAACTGTCGGCACTCTCAGCATTTCTGGACAGACCTAGAATACACACTAACCGACGAAGACCAGAACTATGACCGACTTTAATTCAACATTGAATTGATCCTTTTCGGAACTGGAGACAAAGCTGAAAGATACGGGCTTTCTGACCAGATAGAATCATTTGATAATCTTTCTATAATATACAAGAATAGACTTGATAAAACAAGAGCAAAACTCAGGAGTTTCTAAAACAATCAGGTGCCAGATATAAAACACACACAAAAAAATTTGATTCATCAAACAGAAATGAACGACTCTCAAATTCTTCAAAATGAACCATGGTTACTGTACACAGATTAGCGGAGGACACTAAAATGTATTAATTTTTTTTTTCTTTTTTCAAAGAGAAGAGAGAGAGAGAGAGAGAGAGAGAGAGAGAGAGAGAGAGAGAGAGAGATTCCAAACTGAAAATGCATCATACAAACATGCGAAGTACTCGAAATTACTTTTGCGATAAACGTATGAAAGAAAAAGCGTAACAAGTCAAATAATGTTCTGGTCAGCAATGAACCGCTGGGCGTGGTGGCATGATGGCGTGACAGTTGCTTCCCTTGCTGTGTTTGGTGGAAGTCGGATTTTCAAGGTCTACCTTTTGCCAGTGCCTTTCCATTTTTGTGTGCAAGAAAAGAAAAAGAAAGAAAAAAGGAGGAAAAAAAAGGGAAAAGTTTGAATTTCACAGTAATCAATGTTTTGCGGGGTAATGATGTACTTAATTCTTGAGTCTTGACTAGAAGTGAAACAATTGTTTAAAATCACAGGGGAAGAGGGAGAGGGAGGGGGAACGGGTTAGTGGAGCGTAAGTGTTGTTACTTATGGTCGATATTCACATGTAGTGATCTTTAGCCTACTGGTGAAGAGATGCGTGCGAACTTTTGTTTGATGTATTTGAAATAAGACTTAACAGTTTTAGACATCGTGTGTTTAACTTTTATGCATTGTTCTTGCAAAGCACTACCTGGAATTCTTTCTTTCTTTTCTTTTTTGTTTGTTTGTTTGTTTTGTTTTAAAGTACATCAACAGGTTAGGGACGAAGCCTGGGTTGTAAAGTAATCTACCTGACGAGGGACACAGTGTCGTTCATCAGCCAAACCTTGAAACAAAATGAACACGACGACAAACATGGGTGGAGTTGTCTTTCCCTTGGTTTTCTTTCTTCCTTAGTTCTTTGTCATTGACGGTTGTCTGTTTGTGTTTCATTCAGGTGTCCTAACAGTACCTGAGGAATATTCATAAGAATGACTGACAGACATGCTGCCGTTTGGTTGATGTCTCTGCGCATTGTTCTCTTTTGGCGCACCTGTAAGCTCCTGTACTATTTGAGTATATCTTACTACAAAAAAAGCTGAAAATTATCCGAACATTTCCTCATTCTTATTCTCTCTCTATGTGTGTGTGTGTGTGTGTGTGTGTGTGTGTGTGTGGGGGGGGGGGGGGGTGCACGCTGGCCATATATGGCTGTCATTGTGTGTATGTGTATACGTGCGTGTTTTTAAAAGCAACGCCAAACAGAAATCCTTGTCAAATTATCACTCTTACAGATGTGGAGTAGCGTATATGAACTTATCCACATACATGCAGTGCCATCTCCTTGCTGAGACTGACACTCCAGCTGACAGTCAACTAAAGGATAAGATCGACATGACCAATATGTCGTTGGCTGGTTGGTTATTTGTTCATTTGTTTGTTTTTTGACAGACATGGCAAACACATTGTAGGAGTTAACAGTACTACTCTTTGACAGACATGACCAACATGTTATGCGACTGTTTTTGACAGACATGACCAACATGTCATGGGGCTGTTTTTGACAGACATGACCATGTCATGGGCCTGTTTTTGACAGGCATGACCAACACGTCATGGGACTGTTTTGGGCAGACATGACTAACACGTCATGGGCCTGTTTTGGGAAGACATGACCAACATATAACGGGGCTGTTTTTTAATGACATGTCCAGCAGTTCACGAGGCTTGATTAAAAAAAAAAAACAAACAAAACAGAAATGATCCAAATGTCCTGCAGCCCCCCCTTTTTTTTTTGTTAATCAAACTTGGCCAATATGTCGTGGGGCTGCTTTTAACCAAACACGACTGGTGTGTCGAAAAGTTTCTTTGACAAAAATAACAAATGTATCGTATGGTTGTTTCGACAGAAATGAATTGTAAATCGAAGAACTGTTTTTTGTTGTTTTTTTTTTTCCCCACAGAAATGACACAAATGTCATCGGTCTGTGTATGACAGAAATGACCAATATGTCGCACGGGAGTATCTAACAGTAATGGCCAACTGTTTTAGACTGAGTTTTTTTTTCCTGTCCCCCCCCCCCCCCCCCCCCCCCCCCCCCCCCTTTCTCTCTTTTCTTTTTTTTCTCTTTTGACATTATCCTCATTCATATTATAACATCTTCCTCAGTCACATGTGTAGTAAGAGTGTTGCTCACGGCTATTCACACAGCAGTGTCGTAGGTCAGGACCGGGGTGAGGGAGGGGTGCTCTAGGTCTCCGGGTACCCAACGGCGTTCAGCTCAGTGTATTCCTTACTGTGTTTCTACACCCCGTGAAACGCTGGCATGGATTACAGCATCTTTGCCTGCGTGAAGGATTTTATCCAGCTTGACTTTGCTTCTCAATATGTACGCACGTGCACTAGCCAAAAGCCAAATAGTTATACCACTGGACTCTTTATCAATATGTACACACTTGTCCGCACCAAAGTCGTGTGTATCACTGGACTCTTTATCAATATGTACACACATGCCCGTACCAATGCCGAGTAATATCACTGACTCTTAATCTGCCGAAAGTTACCAGAGTAACCAGTTCAGTGTGTGTGTGTGTGTGTGTGTGTGTGTGTGTGTGTGTGTGTGTGTGTGTGTGTGTGTGTGTGTGTGTGATTGCGGTTATGCGTGTATTTGTACGTGGATATGTGTGTGTGTGTGTGTGTGTGTGTGTGTGTGTGTGTGTGTGTGTGTGTGTGTGTGTGTGTGTGTGCGCGCGCGCGCGCGCGCGCATGGTTGTTGTTATTGTTTTAACAACCCAAAAGTACTCCCCGCCCAGAAGTACTCCCGGGAGTACTTTGGATCGGGTAAAAAAATGGACCCCTGTTTTCATAAAGTACTCCCGGGTGTCATTCTGGGCCGGTCCCAGAAGTATCCCCCGCCCCTCACCCCCCCGACATATCTCCGTTAAGGTGTTGGGGGTTATTTACTGGTTATAAACTCATACATGGACATTCTATCAGAATCCACATTGAAATATAGTCTGAATCAACTTTAGGGGGAGTACTTCTGGGCCGGTCCCAGAAGAATCCCCCTTGCGTATCTCCTTTGTTTATGTGTTCATGGTTGTTATTTACTTGTTATAAACTCATACATGGACATTCTACCAGAATCAACATTGAAATGTAGTCTGAATCAATCTTGGGGGGGGGGGGGGGGGTATTTTTCTGGACGGTCCTAGAAGTACCCCCCTTGCATATCTCCTTTATTAATGTGTTCAGGTTGTTATTTACTTGTTATAAACTCATACATGGACATTCTAGCATAATCAACATTGAAATGTAGTCTGAATCAACTTTAGGGGGAGTACTTTGGGCCGGTCCCACAAGTACCCCCCTTGCAGGTCTCCTTTACCAATGTGTTCAGAGCTGTTATTTACTGATCATAAACTCACACACGGACATTCCATCCATCTGAATCAACAATGAAATATTGTCTGAATCAACTTAAGGGGGAGTACTTCTGGGCCGGTCCCAGAAGTACCCCCCTTGCATATCTCCTTCATTAATGTGTTAAGGGTTGTTATTTACTGGTTATAAACTCATACACGGACATTCTATCTGAACGTTTCACCATACGAATGCATTTACGTTTGCCCGATTGCCGTTTTCTGATCCATGTTATCTCTAACGCATTCATGTACCGACGTATATCAGGAATTCCTACAGCAACCTGATTATAGTTAATGTGATATATTTTTCAGCTCATTCGATCTTTTTGTCTTTTCTTCCATGTAAACTGGAAAACTGTTGTTTGTATGGTATTCACATTAAAATCAGGAAGGTTGAGAAGTAACAACCACTGAAACACTTTTTTCACATGATCTGAAACGTTTGCGAAATTTTAAAAGGTATTTATCATAACTCCGCGAATAAAGTGGACAAAGGAATCATCAGACAAAACACGACGCGTTTCGACCTCCTAGGTCTTCTTCAGGCAAGATAAACAACACTCGGGACAACAAAAACGAAGAACTCAAAGCTGATCTTAGCAGAGATACTTTAGATCATCTGTAAACCAAATACCGATTGTAATAAGACATTCCGGATTCCATTCCATGTGTAAATGAGACATGGCATATCTCTTATTTGCCAGTTATTCTGGCATCCTATCCAAATGGCACTATATATTTTTTTTTACATCCAATTTCAAATCTGGAACTTGTTCCTGGACTTAAAAGTGCCCTTATTGCTTCCTGTAACGACTGCATAACGCCGCCCTCTTGTATGAATCCCGTATCATCTGCACACTGACAAAGTTTTTGTTTTCTACCCCGCCCAGTAGCAGTAGCTATACCTTTCATTCTTTCATATAGTTTTTTTTTTTTTTTTTTAATATAATTTTAGCCCCTGTTTCTGCAGAACTATGTAGCGAAACTGGACCTTCCTGTCTACATCCCCTCTATATTATGTGTGTCTGTTCAAGTGTGTGTGTATGAAGACATGAGTAAGAGTATGAGTGTTCTTGCGCATACGTACACACTGTTGTGTATGCATGCATGCTTGCCTTTGTGTGTGTGCGTGCGTCCTTGCGCGCACGTGTGTGTGTGTGTGTGTGTGTGTGAACGTGTGTGTGAACGTGCGTGCGTGCGTGCGTGTGTGTGTGAGTACATGCACGCGCCCTTCCTCTCGGCGTGAAATGAGTTTCTGCTCGTGTCAGCGCACGCGCCTGTGTTTCTGTGGGACTGTGACCTCACACAGAGCTGCGCCTTGTACAGATGTTTCTATGTACATGTCTGTCAGTGCACCATACACAGATGTTTCTATGTACATGTCTTGTCAGTGCACCATACACACGTCTCTCTAAGACTATGCGACTGCGCTGGATAACACTTTATTTACATCCCAAACACTTGGAACGGGGTGAAAGGAGTGGTGGTGATGATTTGGGTGTTTTGACTGATTGATTGATTGCAGGTGTTACGTGAAGGCAGCAGTGAGGACTCAGAGAGGTCGGAGGGGGAAGAGAAGACGGACAGCAGATGACGTCAGTCGCTGTCTCCACCTGGGGTACCACCCCCAGGCCCAGCAGAATCCCGAGGCCCTCTGTCAGTTCTCTGACCACCACACCTGGCCCTCTGGACTCTGCACCTCCATCCCAAGGACCATCTCCTGGCAGTCCTGTGGGTTGGGGGGCAAGTCCCGAATCCCTCGCTTCACAGGACGACCTTCTTTGGGGTGAGAACTGTCGGTACAGAGCGAAGATAGAGAGAGAGAGTGGTCACCACCACCGCACAAAAACCACCTCCACTTCCAAACTGTCTTTTCTAACAAACAAATCGTACGAGAAGAGCACAGACCAGTCCCGAATTGTAAAGTCAGAAATCGTGTGATGCAGACACTGAGGTGTTGAGGATCTCACGTGCTCCTCAAGGTCAGCACAGTGCTCACTTCCCAGGGCAACAGCAGCAGAGACGAGTGACCTTCGCTTCCCCAGAAACCAGCCAAAGGCTGCAGTTGTCCGCGTCCCTGATAGCTCACAGAATGAAAAACCGAGCAGAGGGACTTCACGCGAATGGGCGGCCCCAGCCACCAAACATCCTCAGTCCAGCCATCCACCCAGGCTGGAATACACCCAATGTCTGCAACAGAGGGTTCAACAGACCACAGAGCCGTAGGCAGAAGTCATGTTTCATAATCCAAAACCACAATCCGCAACGTCTGACCTCGGAGAGCCCAAGACCCGTAACTCCTTTTCCGTCGTTGAAAGCGAGCTGGAGTCACGGCCCTTAGAAGAATTTTGGCGGCTCTCTTTTTCCCCTTCCAAAGTGTGTCCATGTATTGATCATGGTGACCTGGACGTTCTGCCTGGAGATCCAGAACTGTACAGCAAGATGGAGATGCTGTATGAAATGTACAGAGAGAAGGAGCTGCTTAACTCCCTGTCCATCGCTGACAGCGAGCAGGAGTCACGGCCCTCAGAAGAACTTCTGGCTGCTCTTCCTTCCCCTTCCAACATGCGTTTATTTCTTGATACTGGTAACCTGGAGATTCTGCCTGACACAGATCTGTACAGCAACATGGAAATGCTGTTTGAAAAGTATCGAGAGGAGGAGCTGACACCTAAGTGAGACACTCCTGAAGATTTCCACGACAACATCAGCGGCACTGTCAGCGTGTCTCCTGGCGGTCACGTGATCAGTGGAGGTCAAGGTCAGGAACTCCAGCAGCTGGATGTCTTCTCACTCCCTGTCTCTAGGTGAAGGCTGGCATGGCAGTGAACAGGGTGTCGTTGTCCTTGGCCATGTCTGCCCTGCACTCCAGGGACCAAGTCAGCTCACGGGCCATGAGTGTGGAGCAGTGATTCTCCACTGACGCCTTTCCATCCAGGGTCACCTCCTCCCTGCAGACTCACGGCAGCGCCAGCAACAGCAGCAGAGGCTTCCCCGGCCCTGACGTCGCGAACCGTGAGGCTGGAGTCTCCTCCGTGACCCCGTGACCTCAGCAGCCACTGGAAAATAACAGTTTTGATTAAAAATACGTCAAAAAGGCAAAATTTAAAATTTAAAAAAAATCTCAAATGAATTTATGGTCAACGGTGACCCACTGGTGGTCAAAGTAGGTGGGAGGGTTCGCATTTTCCTCTCTGTCGTTAGTAATCGTTGCATTTATACACCTGTCTTTTGCTAGGACTGTTCATGTTTTGTGTGCTAAAAAAAAAAAACCCAAAAAACAAAACAAACAAATTTTAAAAAAAGTTGTAACGGTGAGATCAATGTTTTCCGGCTAAACAAAAATGCCCTTCGGACTTGAGGCTTCGCCAGAAAATATGGAATGACATCAAGAAAATGCACTCTTATTATCTTTATTCTTTCAATGTCTTTATTGCTGGCGAAGAGATGCATACTTGTGTGTGTGTGTGTGTGTGTGTGTGTGTGTGTGTGTGTGTGTGTGTGTGGTGTGTGTGTGCGTCTGCGTCTGCGGTGTCTGTAAAACAACATCGAGGGCTTTAGTCGCCGCGTGTTTTATTTTTATGTATTGCGTCCTGTTAGTGCTGAATGGGGCATAGCCTAATTCATTGCCTGAATTTACAATATCAGGAAATTCTGGGGACAGAAACAGGGCTGTAAATTAACACATTTGATGAGAGACACAGTTCTACTTCACACTCAAACTTTCGGCAAAAATAGCGAGTTGACAAATATGGGAGAAAGCTGTCTTTTTACATGATTTACTTTAATTCATTAGTTCTCTGTCAATCACTACTGTGCGTTTTATGGTCTCCAGTCCAGTTGTCATAACAGTATGTAAAGAATATTTGTGAGTCTGTCAGTATTGATACAGTCAGATCGATGTCTCTGCGCACTGTCCTCTTTTGGCGCACCTGCCACATCTCATATTATTTGAATGAACATGAAGTCTTGAATAAAAGTTACTCTGTGTTAGGTTTCCTATGGGGAGAAAAGACTACCCCACTTGTTTACTGTTTATTGTTTGCTGTTCCCTGCCTCATTTCATTTCCGATGAAGAAAAGGCCGAAAACTGTTTGAGCATTGGGGCCGGAATAGCTCAAAGGTACAACGCCGGACTCGGAATTCTGGGATTGCGGATTCGAATCTCCGCCGGGCCGTTTCGGTATAGGGGGATTTTTTCCCTCGGAGTTAACATTGGTTCTGACACCATTTCCCATACAGTCCTTCGAATGAGACTAAACCCAGGTACCATGTGTGAACGCGCACATAACATCTTGCACACACGTAAAATCCCATCACCATCTTTCGGAAGAGAAGGCCAGTTTAGCCGTTGGTATGGATGACACGTTACACATAGCATGCACCTTCCCCGAAGTTGGAGTATGGCTGCCCTAATGGCAGGATTTAAAAAAAAAAAAAAAAAAAAAAAAAAAACCGGTCATACACACAAACCTCCACTCCCTGTCAGGGGGTGTCCGCAGGGGTATCAGCTTGCGTACACAGAAGTTTGAGCATTTATCGATGCTTACTCCGTGCGCGCGCGTGCGCGCGCGTTTCTCTGTGTGTGTGTGTGTGTGTGTGTGTGTGTGTGTGTGTGTGTGTGTGTGTGTCGTCGCGCGCGCGCGCCTCTGTGTGTGTGTGTGTGTGTGTGTGTGCGTGTGCGTGCGTGCGTGCGCGTGCGTGCCCGAGTACGTGTGCTGAGTAAGTGATAGAGTACTGGGGTGTAATTCATGAACAGAGCCGACGATAGTCTGAACCTCCGGCGATGTCCGGGACTACGGCGTCTCTTGACAGAAACAACTGAAAAACACCATGCATGGGCGCGTTTTAACACATAGGACCACCAAGTCTGAGCTTCTTTTTTTTTTGAAAGGGTGAAGGTCAGGGATTTCCTTTGTGTCCTTGCACTGCGCGTGCGTATGGTATGTTGTCGTGGTAACTGAGGCAGGCGGCAATGTTTGAAGTCGAGCAACGGAAAATTTTCGACAGCACGGCAAGTACATAGATGAAATCTACCTCATAAAGAAAGACTGTGTAGCAAATTACTGCCTTCATGAGAGAGAGAGAGAGAGAGAAACGTCTGACTCGCTCTGTTAACTCGGCACAATACTCCAAGCTGAAATGAGCACAACCTTGCACAGAAAAATAGTGATCTTGTAAATCGAGGAGATCGAAAGTTGCCGGACGTTACCACTCGTCCGACCAGAACTGGTTGTCATAGCCAGAATAGAATGCTGCTATCACTTTCAAGATCGTGATTTTGAAAGCAGGGATAGCGTATTCTTCATGGAAAGCTATCTTTCTGCGTGGAATCAATTGAAAATGACCTGGCGTGATTGGCAATTCAGTGACCGTCAGAAACTCGGAGTTCACATAGGCCTACGCACTTACTGTAACATTGCTTAAAGCTAATTAATGAGCCAACACAAAAACTGATAGTTATCTTTAAGCCATTACAGTTTTTAACTGAAAATTCTGTCTTCAAAAGTTTTTGGGTTGAGCAACATCTGCACAGTGTATGTGTGTGGGGAGGGGGGGGGGGGGGGGAGAGCTGTGCGCAAATGTGAGCGTGTGGTGCTTTGTGTGTGTGTGTGTTGGCTCAGGAAATGGAAGGAGTAGATCTGGGGTTACATGTGTTGTAAAAGAAATAAACAAATGGATGGTGACACACGTCAATAAAATTATGAACATGCCTGGAAATCAAATCTGAAAATAACAAAATTAGAATGGCCAGTAAAACCCTGCTTTTCTGTTATTCATTTAAAACTGGATGAGTATTAAAGTAGCTGATAAAGACAAGCAAAAAAAAAAAAAACAAACAACAAACAAAAAAACAATGATGGTAACATTAACTATGTACTTTTACATACACATCATGATCACTGACAAATATGAACACATGCATAATATGTCCTGTAGGAACACATAAAATGCTTTTATATGAGGTCTCTTAATCCCCATCCCTCCCATCTCCACCTCCCATCTCTATCAATTCCAAAGAATAATACCTAACTTAACACACACAAAAAGAGGATGGGGGGGGGGAGGGGGGAGATACAATGCGTACGTGTCCTTCTGATTATCTGTAATTTGAACACCCCCAAAGTGAAAATTGACACCCTCCATCTGTAATGACAAAAATATGGTTTTTAAATCCATGCATGCACATTTAGACCTGCAAGCTCATGCATATTGCAGAGCAAAATACACTGCCATATTCCCGACTCACATTTGCTATATTTTATTCATAGGTTTGTAGAATCAACTTGAACAATAGTATATAGCACACACATCTTTTCAAAAAAGGTGTTGACAACCCTCCCTCCCTCCACTCTCCCAACTGTCTACACATTCCAAAGGAAAACTGTATTAATAAGTTTAACCTCTCCATGTTTTGCTCAAGTGACTTAGTTAATCTAACGATGAGTGAGTGACTTAGTCTGTATGTTAGCCAGTGCGACCACCTTGATCTTAAAAAAAAATGTAATACTGACTCTCTCACTCTCTGTTGTGTGTGTGTGTGTGTGTGTGTGTGTGTGTGTGTGTGTGTGTGTGTGTGTGTGTGTGCAAAAAATTTAATCTATGAGTGTGTGTGAATGAATGAGTGAGAGAGAGAGAAAGAGAGAGAGAGAGAGAGAGAGAGTGTGTGTGTGTGTGTGTGTGTGTGTGTGTGTGTGTGTGTGTGTGTGTGTGTGTGTGTGTGTGTGTGTGTAAAAAAATTAATCTAACTATGAGTGAGTGAATGAATGAGTGAGAGAGAGAGAGAGAGAGAGAGTGTGTGTGTGTGTGTGTGTGTGTAAGTGTGTGTGTGTGTGTTTGAAAGGTTGAATCATGCACTACATTCTACAAACTTGAAACTTCTTTCCATTAAAGAGTGGCCAGGATGGGAATAATAATGAAAAGAATGCTTGTTATCAGCTTTCCCACTGCAACAGTTCAATAACAGTGAAGCAGTGACACATGAGAACATGGTGAGTTAAGTGTTTATTATATAATGTATAAAATGAACAAAGTTTCAAACTAAAATTGTAATTTCTTCTATATATTTAAAAGTAACTGGGGAAAATGCAGAACATATAAATTTGGTTCTTTTTTCTTTCTTCTTCTTTCTTTTTTGTCTTTAAGATACAAGCCACTGAGAGAAAAACCAAGAGGATGTTAAGATTTCTTTATCTCTGTACCTTCTGTGACAAGAGGTACATTTATAATTGTGCCAATAATGCATACATCTCATCACATAACCATAAAGACATGTAGAGAGATTTAATTTCAAGTGTCTTTCTAATCTTTTGCTTGTTAACAAGCAAAACAAGGGGGGAACAAAAAGCAAATCTGTGTTTTGGTTAGTTCAAGAAATAAAGTTTTCTGCTGAAGTTAGTCTCTTTGAAATGCGTTTTGACAACACAAAACAAAAAAAAAAAAAGACACCACTTCAAACTATCACGCCAATTCATACAGATATATACATATCCTTCCAGTTATTTTTCTCTGTGTTTTGAACAACTGCATTGTTAAAAATTAACACCTTCCATCTGTCATGAAACAAGTATGACTTTCAAATCCATGTGTGCACATTAGGCCTGCATACCCATGCACAATTATACCAGAGTAAAATGCTCCACCATATTCCTAACTCACGCTTATTACATTTTATGCGAAGGTTTGTACAGTATACAGATCTTTCCTGCAGAGTTGTTATAACCCTCGGTCATTTTTCTTGAGTCCATCCATCATTTTTAGTACACATTCAAAAGAAAAAGTTAATTAATAAGCTTATCCTCTCCATGTTTGCCTGTGTTACGTTCTTGATCTTTAAAAAAAAAAAGTAAGACCGACTCATCTGTATGGATGTGCATGCGTACGTGCACGCGCGCGCGCGCGTGTGTGTGTGCAAGGTTAAACTAACAATGAGTAAGCGTGTGTGTGCGTGCGTGCGTGTGTGAGTGTGTGGTTGAATCATGCACAACATTCAGTGAACTAAGCATAACATACATAAATGATACCTGGGGTACAATTCATGAACAGACACAATAGCCATACTCTGGGGTCTAAATCAAAAGTCCGAGACTAATGGTGTCTCCGACGTATGAAAGCGGACAACACGTTATCAGAGCCCACGGGACCTTAAACGACCCTCATTTACACCCGCGATTTTGCTGGCGAAGCTAAGTGCGATTCCAGCCTACAGCCAAACAAAAAATGGCTGACGTTGCCTCGTCAGTTCTTCCTCACCGACGCTGAAAATGTTGTATTACTCTTTGACACATTGTTTTCAAACACATTACGTACCCCATGGCAGCATGTTATCATACAAGGATATTTCTATAAAAGTTTTTTAGTTCATTGCCAGTGACCTTAACATTACCTTTCAGTTGTTCAACTCGGCAAAGCAAGACACGTATCGCTCAGCCGTCCAACTCGGCGAAGCGAGATACGAACCCGTATCAGCTCGCGGACACGTAGTAGACCTGACAAGGCCTGCTTGGTTAAATTTCTTTGAAGATGCTGAATTTTATTCATTTCATGGTGGGCTAACAAAACGACAACAACAACAACAAAAAAAAAGGAAAGAAAAGAAAAATGGGGGAAAAAAGTTCCCAGAAGCACTTGCCACAGCATTTGAAAACTATTCGATCTTTTATAGACTGATGTAAAATGAAAATAAAAGTGTTCGCCAACTGCCCTTTGTGAAGACTAACTGACAAAGGACAGCAAAATACAAATATGAAATGTTGATTCGATCGAAAGGAATGTCTTTGCTGGCGACTGAATGAACACCATTTGATCAATGGAAAGATTTCCATTACCACCCCTCCCTCCTCCCTTCCCCACACCTTTCACTCTAGCCCGCTCTTCCCTCTCATCTCAGCTTGCAATGATTACTTAAAAGGAGAGCACTGAACAGTGGTCAGGAGGAGAAAAAGCAGCAGCAAGTAAACATGCGAATTAAATCTGCAGGGAAGGTAGTGCTGAAATACCTTTTTTTTTTTTTTTTAAAGGAAACGTGTGCTGAAGGAAAAGTTTAAAACTTCAATTCAAATGCAACACAACAACAACAACAGCACAACAACAACACAAATGAAATCAAATAGGAAGCCATACAGGTAACTAGACCCTGCTGAATCAACATCTAGTGTCCTCTCTGGAAAGGTTGTGCCGTTTTGTCTACCTCGTCTCCAAAATTATTAACTTCCCCCCACCCCCCCCCCCCATCTCCCTCTCCCCCCCCCCCCCCCCAAAAAAAAAGGAAAAAGAAATATGGTACTGATAAAAATAATAATAGTAATAATAATGATGATAATGATGATGATGATGATGACAATTTAAAAGAATTAAGATAAAAAATAAAACTGAAATGAAAATAAATAAAGGGGAGAGAGAGAGGCGGGGGGGGGGGGGGGGGGGGGGACAAGAAAAAAAAAAAGGTGGGTGTGGACAAGCACTGAGCGAACGAAAACAAACAAACAAACAAATCGTGGTTTTAGTTTATATCTTTGTTTATTCGATGCAGAAACTTTGAAGAACAAAAACAAGAGCAGTAGTCACAAAGGTAGAACAGCAATTGACAACAGTCAAGAAAGACGTGAAAAAACAAACAAACGGGGAGAGCACAGACCACTACGGTCGACGAATCCTGGATCCGCCCTCTGATCCGGATCCACGCCCAAATTAAATGTATTCGTCCTTAAAACCACATTCCATCTTTCATGCAAGTTTCGTATTTAAACAGTTCCTGGCATCCAGACTGACGGGATAAAGCCCAGTGGATTTACATAGTTGGGACCCTCGTCGTGCGAATATGCACGTATACATGACCGATTTTTTTTTTTTTTTTTTTTTTAATTGCAAACCTGCAGAAACAGAGGAACGTGGGAGCTCGACTGCTCACCTTCACCGATTTTGTCTTCGTTAGCTTTGGTCTCCTATGAACGTGGCCGTCAAAAACCTGTCCAAATCTGGTCTGGTCAGTCGTCCGGACAAGTGTCTTGTCGGGCTGGACCTTGACCAGTTTTAGGCGCAGCCTACGTGATAAAGTCCTGTCACAGCTGGACATTGCCTGTGCACACGTCCGCACCAGTCGAGTCAGCGATTTTAATCTGAATTGAATTAAGGGGGCGACACACGTGTCGACAATGTTGAAGCTGTGGCCAGCACTATTTCCATGGCTACAACTTTGGGAACTGACTGAAGAAATGCAGGGGGAAAAAACAACAGGGTAAGACGTGCATACATTGACGACGTGGATTCGTAACACACACACACACACACACACACACACACACACACACAGAGAGAGAGAGAGGAGATGGGGACCTAACTTTTTAAAAGTACAGTATACCTGCACTCTTCCCTCTCAAAAAAACAAGGGGGGGGGGGGGGGGGGGGGGGGGGGGGGGGGGGGGGGGGGGGGAGTGGGGGAAGAAAAGAAAAAAAAAAAAACGAGAGAAAGAAAAAGAAAGGAAAATGAAAATAAAAAAAGGAAGACAGGAACAGGAAAAAAGACGCAAGTGCACAGACATCGTCAGCGAAGAATTTATCTGTATGGTAAAAATGACCATATACCTTCAACCCAGGTGGTGTAGTATGCAGCCTGCTTTAGTGAGGAATGACCCCAGCTGGTCAAGTCAGAGGTGGTGGTGGTGGAAGGGAGGGGCTGGGGGTGGAAGGAAGGTGTGCGTGCGTGCGTGTGTGTGTGTGTGTGCGTGTGGAGTGAGGGACTGAAGGGAGAGAACTCATCAAGTGTTGATATAGACATTCCAGTCTTTACGGGCGAAGGCCACGTCTGTGACCTTTGTTGTCCGGTCAGGTCAGCACTCTGTTGGCAGACAGTGTAAAAACTCCTCCCACATGGGCGTTGATTTTAGCACTGACAGCATTGTCCCCGCCAATCCCATCCCCGCCTCGCGTCCTCTCCACTCCCCCCCCCCCCCCCCCCCCCCCCCCCCCCTGCCTTCGCACGTCCTCCTCAATCGGCCCTCACTCTCTCCTCTTTACCTTGTTCTGTCTCACGCTGTGCATCTCTCCCTCAGACTTTACTGTCAAAATTCCCCCCTCCTCCCCCCCCCCCCCCCCCAACTACCTCTTCACCCTCATCCTCAGCTGACCGTTATTCTTAGCATTAGAAGTATTAGCCCCCCTCCCCCCCCCCCCCTTTCTTCCTTCCCCTCTCACCCAGACCCCACTTCCTTAATCTTTCTCTCTCACACCCCTCTCCTGCCTTCAGCCTTTCTCCACTTCTCTTCGTGTATATACACCCCCCCCCCCCCCCCCCCCCCCCCGCTCTTTTCGTTTTTTTCTCTTCCTTACAGTCATGGTATGCCCAGAGCCACAACCAATGTAATTTCCAGTCATTCAGGGGTCGCTGTCTGTTGTCAGCGCTACGAAACAACGTCGAATGACCATTTCCTGCTGGGAGGTTGGCATTACACAGCAGGTGACGCCTAGGTGACAGGTAGGCGTGGGGCGGCGCAGACCACCTTCCTCGCTTCAGCAGTGACGACGGGACTAGCCTGTGTCGCCGGGGGACGACTCTCGAGGGGGGGTGGGGGGGGGGGGGGGGGGGGGGGGGGGTGCAGTTTGACGACAAGGCGCTGCCATTCTGGAACTTCACCAGTGGCCTGCACCACCAGCGGGGCCCCCCCCTTGGGCTGGGGGAGGAGGCTGGGAACGCCCCTCATGTGCGCAAAGTGGACACCGATCTATGGGCAGCGGCCTGGCGACCGTCGCCGCTCAGCACGAAGACGGACGGTGGCCCAGAAGACCCCAACATCACCACTTACCATGAGAGAAGAAAACTACTATCTACGGATGAACAGGCAGAGACCGACATCCACACACACACACACACACACACATGCGCGCGCGCGCGCACACACACATGCACGCGCGCGCGCGCGCACACACACACACGTTACAGATAGATAAGGACATACAGACGGGTACACACACACACACACACAGCAAAAATTGGATGGATGCAGATGGAGGCTACAGAGAAGACTAACTCCGAAGAAATATCTTTTTTCTTTTCATTGTATTGTATTGTATTGCATTGTATTGTATTGTACTGTATTGCATTTTGTTTTATTTCACTTTATTTTGATTTCTTCTTTTTGTTTTGTTGAAACAGTCTTTGTATATGAATCTGAACAAAACATGGCTGCATTCATCGTGGTTGCCCACTCATCAAAACAGTGTCCATTGTCAACAGTATACAAACAAGATGACTTGACTCCCTCTTGCACTGATGTAAAGATGTGTGTGTGTGTGTGTGTGTGTGTGTGTGTGTGTGCGTGCGTGCGTGCGTGCGTGTGTGTGTGTGTGTGTGCGCGTGCGTGCGTGCGCGCGCGCGCGCGTGTGTGTGTGTGTGTGTGTGAGAGAGAGAGAGAGAGAGAGAGAGAGAGAGAGAGATTGGGGAAGGGGAAGGGGAAGGGGGAGGGATTATGAAACTAGACACCCAGTCAAAATCGGCTTCTTTTGGCAAACGTACATCCTTTCGGATTTGAACAGCATCGGTCATTTTCATTAGGAAATTTCTAAACTTGATGGTCTGGGCATGAGATCAGAACAGGGTAGCAAGATCTTCCTGGCAAAAAAAAAAAAAAAACAAGATAAAAAAAAGATTAAATTTATGATAATAATAACATACAAATGAAACTAATCTGATAATAGGGGCAGCTCAACGCCAGGTTAGGTAATTAAAGGGAGACAACTACAAATATAAGACGCGAGCCGTCTTTCGACACGGGTTTATTTCTCCTCCACCATTTTACCATCCTTCACCAAGCGATCAGGGAGTTGCGGTCATAACATGCCGATCTATGAATATTTGAACATTTCATTTTCAAAATCAGTCCTCAACGATCATCATAAATGAATGGTAATGTTCTCACAATCTGTGGCTTTGTGCTCAGCCCTGATAGTCATGACTTTGATTTCCCGCTCACAAATAGCGTTAACTTTTCAGTGCACTCGGAGTGGTGTCAGGTTATCACTGAAGGAACTGCTGAAGACAAGTTTTCTGTCTTCTTCTGAGAACTGTTTCATATCTAAATAACGTACCTTGTCTGGACCTGGTGCACTATCTTTTGTGCATTTAGTGATAGCTTCATCCAGTTCAGCTGCTGAAATTTCAGTATCAATCCTAGTGAGCTAGATATTGATTTAAACTTGGTCAGCCTCAAGTCGTCAACAGGCAACCAACCAGAGGAGACACTGCTTCTTCTTACTGAGGCACTTCAGTGGAGTTCATCAGTGCCTGTTCTGATCCAACATGCGTAGGACAAACCCAAAGCCCCCTGCTGATTGACTGTTAGTCACTTAGCCAACATGATCATTCTCTTCCGTGGTGTGATATCCCAATGAATTTGCTGATACAATCCTGACACACACGCACCATACAACATAGATATTGAAAAAAAAAATCGTGAATAATGAAGTTACCATAGATATTCATATGCCCAAGCATTATGGGCCACAGAATATGCGGCACTTCTTTTTTATACTGATCAATGAGGATAAAGATTACAATGATGTGGAGGTGTATTCTGGTCGCAGGCCACATGGCAGGGTTGTACCCGGCATCACCAGCCTGAGAGATACAGACTTCTGTAATGTCAGGAATTTTGAGCGACTCTCTCAGACATGCATCCATTAAGTTTAACCAGACAAAACTCGAGTGTGAGCTTAAAGACGTCAAGCAAACCCTTGCCAAATTCATCTCTGAACAAGAGCCAGTCAGAGCCAAAAAAATCTCCAAATAAATGCAACTGACAGGTATCAAACTCTGACAGGTATCGAACTCTGAGAGGTATCGAACTCCTGACAGGTATCGAACTCTGACAGGTATCGAACTCTGACAGGTATCAAACTCTGACAGGTATCGAACTCTGACAGGTATCGAACTCCTGAACTCCCAGCCTGCAATTCATGATGCGAACCACCATGCCATGGCAGGCTGGTCTGCTCCCTCTTCTTGGCTCCATGACGAAACATACACTGTGATCAGTGGGAGAGGGTTGTGTGTCGGGGAAGTTGTCCACAGGAGTAAGGGGAGGTTGAGGAAGGTGTGGAGGGGGATAATAGGTACTAATCAAATCATGTTGCTTTAAGCCATGCTGACCACAAAAGCCATATCAGGGCTGAAACACTAGTGAAAAAAAAAGTGAATAATTAAAATGCAAAGTTAAAACTCAATACTTAACAAGAGACCTGCAAAATGAGAGTCTGTCACACTCCAGTTAAATTCAAATCTTAAAAACATTGATTTCTTTCAAAAACTCAAAAATAAATTCTGGAGGAACATCTGGGGACACGGTCTTCATTCAGCTTGCCGTACAGTGTTTATGTCCGACATCACCTAGGTCCCTACTGCCCTGTGTCCAGTAATCCAAAATGGACCTACCAACAGAAATGACCCAACAGTAGTGTAGGGTAACTTGTGGTGCTGGTGATGGACCAAGTGGTGGGAGGAGGGAAGAGAATTGGAGGGGGCAGTAGTAGATGGTTATGCTTCACACCACCCCAACATCCTTAATTTTGTACAGACCTTTCGACCAGCATTGCAAAGGCTCCAGGGAGTGGCTGCGTATTCCAAAGTGGGAATGAGCAGGGTGGGTGTAATGTTGTTAATAAGTCATGCAAGAGGGAGTCAGTATGAATACTTGGCAACTATTCATGTGTGCGTGCGCACCGGTGTGTGTATGTGTGCATGCGAGCGTATGTGTGTGTGTGCTAACATACATTTGTTTGTGCATCTTTGTGTGTGCGATTGTGTGTATGATAAGATAATGTTGCTTGTGTGTGTGTGAGTGTGTGTGTGTGTGTGTGTGTGTGTGTGTGTGTGTGTGTGTGTGTGATGTGTATGCAAACAAGTGTGTTGGAACATTTCATTAATGTGCGAGTGTATTGGTCTGTATGTATGTGCATTTTCTGTTTTCAAGCAAGTCTGGAAAATGTGGAAATTTCAGGAGTAGGAGCTGATGACATGGAACTAAAAATGGTGCCATAAAAAATTTTTTATATGCAAACATTTACTTTTCATTCACCACATACACACAGCAAGGGAGAGAGAGAAAGAGAGAGAGAGAGAGAGAGAGAGAGAGAGAGAGAGAAAGAGAAACGCTTAAGTAAATGCAAACTGTTCTCAAAAATCAATATCCTTGTTCATTTTTTTGTGCATGGGTATTGTTCAAATACGGTTTTAAAATACACTACAGATCTTTTTGTGTTTTCAAATTACTATGCTATGACAATCCACAGTTGAAGACTAAACCATGATAGCACTCTCACACAAAAAAGTCTTGATCTTCATTCAACATAGATCGACAAGGAGGTGATTACAGACAAATCTTATGATGGTTTCTTTACTTTAATCAAAATTTGCATTGATTCACACACAGTTCTGTGCAAATAAAAGCAAGTAAATGTAAGCACTGGTCTGTTGTTGAATGAAATAATTATCCCACTCTGACTGAATTTGCACATACATGGCTCTGTCATGAGATGGAGAGAGAATGTTGTTTAAAGCCCAGCCAACTGCAATGGTCCATATCAGGTTGTCACCTAACTGAAGTAAACTCAAAATATATAAAAACAAACAAAAATCCATAAAAAAAAAAAAACTCATTAAAACAGTTTAAAAAAAAACATGCTGGTATTTCATTCACATCTTTCTTCTGTAAAATCTTTAATCAGATGAAAAATGTAGACATGTTCTGAAACTCAAAAACCACATCATCAAATCAGGTGGCACATCTCTGAAAGAGCACTTTGACGAGTCTGCTCTGCAGTACTATGTCTGAAATCATGAAAGTCTCAACACACTATATGGACATGTTTTTATAGACTGCTACATCACATGGTGTGCACCACACAGTTTCTTCATCTTACAGAAGATAAGAATGGGTGTGCATATACATTGATGAATGAACCCATGGTGGCAACTTGTGAAAACATCATTTTAATTCTGGATTGTCTCCCATTGTATTGTCAGCGCACATATCAAACCTGACGCAGGGAATCGTGATGAACCTGCAAGTGCATGGTCACCTTTCTTGTGATGAGTGCGTAGCATCCGCAAAGTGACCCACCACACGGTTCCCCAGACTGCAAGTCTCTCCATGGACCAGCCTTCCCGGTCACCAAGGAAGCCATGCCCTGCCTCGCCGGGCACATCCCCCAGCTCAGAGTGCCTATCAGCTGGCCAAAAGGGAGCTGCCTAAGACCTGCATCCCCACCACCAGAGGAACGAGGCATGGGCAAATCCCCCAGCTCAGAGTGTCTACCCAGCGAAGATTCTCAGCATTCTTAGGGTTTCCACCCAGTGCACGCAGGGTTAAAGCTTTGTGGATAGGGGTTTCCTTGGAGCCCTAGGCTTGCCAGAGCTACTCAAGTTTTCCTCCAGCCAGCCCCCTTGGGTTCCGATGGGGAGGCCAAAGATCTCAACTTTCTTCACTCTGTCATTCCTCCAAGACTATTTGAATTTTGTCCATGTAATACACTGGTTCGGAATGGTTTTGTACCAAGTCGACAATCATATGGCTGCCTACCAGCTTTGGCTTGACGAATGGCAACAACAGCCAATGTACCACTCATGAAACAAATACGAATAATGAGTCTGTGTCTACTCTGTGTCCGATTTAAGACCTCAACTTGGTAATCCTGTCCTACTGCTAGTGAGTGAAGCAGGAGGTTGGGGTAGAGGAGGAGTCTGTGTCTACTCTGTGTCTGATTTAAGACCTCAATTTGGGTAATCCTTTCGCTATGGTAATGGGTGGAGCTGGAGGCAGGGATAGAGGAATACCTCGGTAAGGCCCACCTCCAGGTTCCAGTTTCAGACATGATGGCGTATAACGGAACACATTAATTCCTTCAACTTGAGTAAAGCCCAGCCAACCGCGAGGAGCTGACCAGGGAAAAAGGACCCTGCAATGTTTCCGACAAAGTCACATGGTTGTGGATCAGTATATGACTCCCAATCCTTTTCTAGCCCAGGCATCCCATAAGGTAATGTCCGGGCTATTTTTCTAATAACATTTCCATGGTCTACTTGACCCGAAACCATAATATATGCAAAAAACACAATGCGGAAACAAACAGCAAGAAAAATAAACTTAGGCAAAGCACAACACACACTGCCAGGGCATATCAATCATCGTAACAAAAAAAAGCAGGTCTGTCAGATTAAACATAAGACCTGCTGAAAAATGAAAACTGAAAAAAAAAAAAAAAAAAAAAAGCAGATAAGAAAAAAACCCAAAGAGAGTTATAGTTTTATTTGTTCCTGGAAAATACTGAAATGGTATGTAAGCACTATATATATGGTTTTTAGTACATCTAGAAATGGATTAATTCCACAATTGCTGACCTGTTCCACAGACAAAAAGCTGGAAATTTTTTGGGTAATCAGCCCACCACGACTCAAGAACTACGTGAGTTTAACAATATCCTGTTTCACTATCAGTAATTCCAGAGAAGGCACCACCAAACATCACGGCAGTGACTCTGCAGCAGTGCAGCGTCTCCTCTGGTGGGTTGCCTCATGACTTGGCACTGACTGCTCCCTGTGGATTGCTGGTGCCGGGACAGTGACAGCCACAGTATGGATGTGGGATGCCAGAGTAAGCGACAGGGTGAGGGGGTAAAGGCAATAAGGAGAGAATCTGAAAAAGTTTATGTAATATTATATTTTTAAAAATCTGCCAAACATCAACAAACGAATCACAAGACAAAACAAGACACATTTCGACCTCTTAGTCTTCTTCAGGCAAGATGAACAACACTCAGGACAACAAAACTGAAGAACGAGCAATCCCTTATCTTTTCAACTCAGGTTTCCGCCTGCAGTCGCCACACTTTGCAAATTACAGTGGGGGGAGGAACAAAATGCAAGACAGCAAAAAAGAAAAAGAAAGAAAAAAAAGTCAGAGCTCTTTACTTTCCATTCAGAACTGTAGACAGGGATTCCATGTTAAACCTTTACTATAGCTACCCTACAGCCTAACAATTTTTCTCCTGAGCAAATTGTGAAATAGCCCAGAGTGTCACTGTCAGTTCTCAAGGCATTGTCAGGCTCTAGATCAGCTATTGGCACACCACTCCCAAACCGCCTGTCCTAGAACACTGTGATAGACTTCAAGCCATACAACAGAATCTGGAGTGTATCTTGACTGGAAAAAATAGTTGTCAGAAGTTGCTAGCATTCATTGTGCTTCACAGATCCATCCTCGTGGAACACTGACCAATCCTGAGACTGTTAGTGCCTCTGGAGCCAGCCAGCAACAAGATCGCAGCCAATAATGACACAATGGATCGTTCCTTGGCATAGCTGCCAACCTTCTGAAGTTGAAATTCTGGAACCAGGGAATGAAGGCAGTGGGGTTGGGATGAAGAGGGGGCAGTCTGGCATTTGACTGAAAATATTTCTAACCCATTTGTGTTTCAGTTAACAAATGTGGGGGGTTAAGGAAGAAAACGCACTTAACATGTATACACAACACTGCCAACATGCACATAACATTGGTCTTTATTCTGCAATACTCTATAATCCCTATCAAAAAATGAACTCCCAAATCCCATATTTGTGGTGGAAGAAAATTTTGAAATTCTGGATTTTTCTATGAAAATCTGAGATTTTGGGGGTTAATTTTTGAAACCGAGAAATTCCAGAAAAATTTGGAGAGGTTGGCCACTGTGTGTTTGCACATGGGAGCAGGGGAGGTACAGTTACACTGGTTAGAGAGAAAACACAGGGTTCGCAGATACCAAACAGAAACAATGAAACCAGAGCATTTCAGTCCATGGAGTGCTTGACTGAAAGTATCTACAGAGAGTTTTAGTAGAAATGGGGGTATGGAACCATTTAAGGCTCAAACTTATGCAGAGACACAAAAAAAGGGGAAGAATATATATGTATTTATGTTTTTCAGTGACCTCATCGCTTACCGACAACTGTGAATGAGCGCAGTTTGAACAAAATTTCATCAACTTCATCTGACTCTCATTCTCAAGGTTTCAATTTCTTTTGCGACATGTCACAGAACAGTCAGCCAGTGAGTCGTTAATGAACACAAAATCTTTTTTTTCATGCAACAAGCCGCAACACTGTCAGTCAATGAGTTAATGAACACAAAATCTTTTTTTTTTGAGCAATGAGCAACAAAACTGTCAGTCAGTAAGTGTTAATGAACACAATTTTTTTTTTTTTTTTTTTTTTTGCAACAAGCCACAAAACTGTCAGTCAATAAGATGTTAATGAACATGATCTTTTTTTTTCAACAAGCCACAAAGCTGTCAGTCACTAGGATGTTAATTAACACAATTTTTTTTTTCAACAAGCCACAAAACTGTCAGTCAATAAGATGTTAATTAACACAATTTTTTTCTTTAAACAAGCGACAAAACTGCCAGTCAAAGAAAACAAATCTTTTTTGTTGTTTTTTTGTTTGTGGCAACAAGCCACAAAACTGTCAGTTAATGAACTGTTAATGAACACAATTTTTTTTTCTTTTTCTGATGAGCCACAAAACTGTCCGAGTTGTTAATGACTACAAAATTCTTTATGCAACTATCAGTCAATGGCATGTTAATGAAGACATACTGTTTCTTAAAAACAAGCCACAAAACTATCAGACAATGAGTTGTAAATGAACACAAATTCTTTTTTTTTTTGTTACCACCCGTCAGCGAGTTGTTAATGAATACAAACTCTTTTTTAAGCAACACACCACAAAACTATCAGTCAAGGAGTTGTTAATGAACACAAACACTTTCGACGATAAAAAACAGTTAGGCCTCAGCTTCTTCTTCCAAATGCCTGGGTTCAACAGCAAGACAGTACACCTTCCCTTTCAGAACAGGTAAAGGTTGGACTTGTCTAAGAGTGAACGCTACTATGTCACCAAAGCAAGCAAAACTTTCAACATTTTTTTTTTTCCCCAAAAAGAAAAAAGCCCATACTGTATCCTTGAAAATTCTTGCTGTAGGTCTGATCACTCCCCAAGTTTTCCCAGAACAGGTATGAATACACCTTGCTCTAAGATGGGCCTGAAACACTGAAGTAAACAAGCTGATAGCGTTTTGCATGCTGACAAGTTCATTCCCAAAATGTTAATCTCAACTTTTCCTAGCTTTCAGACGGTACCTCGAGTTTAGTTAGAACCTGCTATCTCAACTGGGGAGAAACACTCCATGGTACTTCACCTCATTCAGTAATCACATTACATCCATGACAAATCTCCTCCACAGACTTCCTATGGCCTGAGCATTCACTGTGCAAAATATTTGAAAATAAAGACTAAATACAAGTAAAAAATAATCAGCATCATATTCAACATTTGAAAATAAAGGCTGAATACGAATTAAATAAACATCAGCATACACCGGACAGAACATGTGCATACATAATTCTTTACGCACTCATGGGACTTACATAACCCACCCTGTCCACATCCACAAAATCTGACAATGGGACCACCACACTCAGCACAGCGTCTTCTCATACACTTCAAACTTAAAGTCAATGCCGTTTTCCTTCAGCACCTCCGAAGGGATCGTGTCCGGGTTGGGCAGCTTCTGAAACTTCTCGTCTACAGCTGGGATGAAAGTGTCGCAGGTGAAATCCCCCATGACGCGTGTCAGATACAGACGGCAAGGTATTTTGTCGGACGTCATGGCCTCCTCGTACACTGAGCTCCCGCCAATCACAAACAAGGATTCCACTTTGGAGCTGAGCGGCCCCGTAGTGAGCATGTCGATGGCGTCCGTCAAGCTGCGAGCCAGATAAGCGCCCTCTGGGGCCTCCGGCAGCCCCTGACTCAACACCACGTTGACTCGTCCAGACAGTGGACGGAACTTCTCTGGGATGGACATCCAGGTCTTTCGGCCCATGATCACAGCATTCTGCAACAGTTACAAAAAAAATAAAATAAAATAAAAATCATACAAACATGATCCGCCATGACATGATTATAGTGATACACAATATTTCTCTTCACAGGATAACGAGTAAAGGTACCAGAAACAGCAATATGGTATTCAGAGTGTATCTGATCAGCAGCATCTTTTTCATTTATTTGTTTTCAATTATGACTTCCTTTATACTCGATCCAGAAAAATATGAAAATCAAGTAGCTATGCACATGCATACACACACAAACACACAGTGCACCAATCACACACATACACATGCATGTTCATGTGCATACACACATAAACATGCATTCTGCAATTTCTTTCCCAGGTATAAGCGTCCTTGCATACTCTCAATCACATTGTGGACAACCCAATTTTTTTTTTCTTTTTTTTTTTTTTACCCTATTCTACCTAACAGATCAGGATTGTCATAAATGCCAACATACATCCTCAAAGGGGCCTCTTTATCTAAGCAGAAATTGAATCAATTCCAAGGAAGAACAGCATACCAATCCTGTGGCCGTTTAAAGGACCCGACAACACGTCTTCAACTAGCACTGACTTGAAGAGTGGATCAGTCACATACCTGCCCATCTTGGGATGGAAATGAGCTAGGGGAAGGGAGGGAATAAGTGGGAGGGGATTCGCAGAGAAGGTGGCATAACGGGCGAACAGAAGGGAGAAGCGAGACAGCGAGGAGGGAAGCGAACGAGGGGGAGTTACATGATAGGATCCTGTTTCTAAGACAGGGATGATACTGCAGTCCCTACGGTTGATTTTGACCGAGATTATTCCAGTCTGCTACTGTATTAACAAAAAATGTTTCTCAATTTTCTTCCGTTCTGTTGAGTGGGACTTCAAGGGCTTTCCTGTAGCAGATTTGTGGTGCACATTCAGTAACTTGAGTTTACAAGTAAAGCACTCTGGTTGGAAGCAGAGCTTGTCAGGCCTAGCACCTCTGAAAAACTGAAAAGTCTTGTGGCAGAGCCAGCACCAACCCCAACCACTTGTCACCAGTCCTGAAAACTCTATGAGCAAGGTGACAGGTCTATAGATGTAATCACACCAACAATGAATCAATGCCGACTTGCTGTTCTTGTCACACACACTGCGTATGATGAAGTCCTCTGATAACACAGTACTGCTTCACATTGAAGTGCACACCCCAGTCCTGGTCACACTGATCAAGGTGCTTGAGGCCTAAGTGAATCAAGGGTAAGGTGGTCAGCAAAGGTCTTGAACTGTCGGCAGAGTAGTCATTGCAAACAAACGCACCTGTGAATTTGCTTGATGCAGTGGATAGTTGATATGGCACAGAGAAACAGCAGTGGGCCAAGGTCTGTGCCCTGTGGAATGCCAGGTTCTACTTTCCCTTTCCTTGACTCCTTACATCCATAATGACTTCCTTAATTTGGTTTGCCAAGTTCTTGATCCATTTATTGGTGCTTCCCCTGAAGCCACATTGGGTTAGTGTATGTAGGAACTTCTTGTACTTGTAGGGCACAGTATATCAAATGACTTTTTTAAGTCCAATACGGCCAGGATTTAGTTTAGTAAACAAACGAACCAAGTCAACAGGCCACTGATGTGCAGCTCATCGATCGGAAAACACAGTTCTCCCACAAACTGAGTTTAACCAACACCAGTTTATTTAACCATAGTCAATGGAAAGAACAGTTCCACTCCCTGCCCTCGACCAGCAGTCCAACAACCACAGTACATCAGCCCAAAACAAAACAAACTGTGGTGCAGTGGGTTAGCATCACAGATTCCTGGCCAGAAGGTGGTCACTTCGATTCCTGTCAAAACCACTTATATGAAAAAAAATTTGACCTTTTTTTGGCCATGACTGGTTCTTATCCTGCGTTGAGCTCAACTGGGAAGCTGGAACCATACAGTCGAGTTTCATTCGCTTAAAGACCTACTTGAGTGCTCGGCTGTTTTTTCTGTAATTGTTTATCTACATCAGAAACTGACAAATCCAGAATATGAAGTTTGAAGTCAATCAAATAAGCTAGAAATAACTGGATTAAAGTGGTTTCGAGACACTTTTTGCACCTGTAATCAAGATTTCAAGGGGAGTAACTCTCGCCTTGTGACGTAGGTGGTGTGTAGCAAGCATGGCAGATGGAACAAAAGAGAGCTGCTTTTGCCATGAAAAAAGACGACGAATTATCAGCTCCAGTGGTTCAGAATTCGGAATTCAGCCGTACAGACACGAACCCTTTGCACCTGTGGATGACCATGAGGAAGAGGACGCATCAAAGAAACCTGAATATGACAGACTGGAGTCGACTGTAATGGCAAGCTCCAGACTAGGCAAGAGTCATGTCAGTGTCGAGTGTTTGAGCATCGTTGTTTTTTTTCGTCTTGTAGCAGTGACTGTGTCAGTGTGTGTCGCTCACTGGAAGTGGAATAGCGTAGTCATGAGCGAGCAGCAAAATATGAAACCTTATTGAAATTTCTTGTTAAAAGTTTGGTACAACCCTGGATCACTGGCTTACGTTTAATGTTACACATTTTTGTATTTAAATGTTGTCTTCAAATCACCATACTTTTTCGAACTGGAATCAACTAACAATGAAGAGAGTAGGCCTACTACTCGTGTGTGTGTGTGTGTGTGTGTGTGTGTGTGTGTTTAGTACACAGTACAGACCCAAAATCAAGTTTGTTTGAGAGAAAACATTAACGGTTTTATGTTAAAAATAAATATAGAAAAACTGAAAATCACATCAACCACCCCCACACAAGTCTAAATTTGCAATCACCAATACTTACCAACAGAATCAACAATTTCCCCCTAAGTTTTTCACCTAGGTCGATAACATATTTTGTTTCTCTGTGCATTTTCAGGTGCTCTTGTCATTGCTGCTTATGCATGGCAACTGTGCATGAGTGCATTTGCTGCTGCAAAATCGAAGAGATAGCACCAATGCTGCTGGAGGAAGCGAATGTAGGCTGCATCACCCTGCATCCAGGTTTCAGTCCTGTGTGCCTGAATCTATATGTCCTCCAGACGGCCTACTACCACTACAGGCAACAGTACAACGAGACTGTCTCTGATGTAAACAAGAAGGTCTTTTTCTTGATGAATTTGTTTCTTTTAAAAAAAATGTTCAACAATGTGCTGTTGGCACAGTAAGAAGATGGGAAACACACACCCGGGATTTGTCTGTATTATGCTGGGGGTGAATGCGAGGGGCAGCAAGTATGGTGGTCTTTGGGAGTGAAGTACAGTGGCTGGGCAAGGGAAAAAAACGGCAAAGTGTGTACATGAAATTATTTCTAATTCATGTCAAGAACAGCGTAAGGTGGTGGAGAAGGAGATGTGAATGTAGACACAACTCTATAACACTTTGTGAACAAACACAAGAACAGTAGACCAGCAGCTGTCCACACACACAAGCAGGCAATTTTGCAAGTTCATTTTTATTTTGACCACATACTGTGAAAGTGCCCTGAAGCACCATCTCCCACCGCTCATCTTTACTCCCCCTCTTGCTCGGTCTTCCCCTTTCCTTTCATTGTCTCTGCCAGTTGCTACCGAACACCCCACAGCCCCTCCACCCACACCTTTTTCACTGGCTCTTCTCTAGTTCAGCCACCAAGGACAGCACTCTGAAATGTCCTGATCTTGATTACTGCTGCTCTCAGTGCAATGGAGGTAAGGGAGAGAAGCAAAGTTTTGTGTTTTGTCGATAGTGTGCCCCATATTCTCAGCTCCCATCTTCCTTTCATCCTCTCTCTCTCAAAAAAACAATTTTTGTTTTAGTTTAGGCTGAACAACTTTTCTGTTGCCAAATGTCCCCCTATAGGCCTTCTCGCACTTCCATGCCTGTGCATGCATACACTATTCACAGGAATCCATGTTGACAGCGCCTGATGTACTGTATCGATTGAGAAGGCAGTCGACTGCCTCAGCTTTGTCTGGCTTCTGACAGGACGAACAAATGGGTGGTGGGATGTCATCCTCATCAGTCTCCTCCTCCTCGTCCTCATCCACCTGTGGCTGCTACTTAAGAAGTGCCGGTCTCTCAGCAAGTGTTTGCTTCTGTGCCAGACTGATCATTTGCTTCATCAGGCGGTAGACATAACCTGCACATTCATTTATATCATTAGAAATCAGAAGAAACTCACTCAGCATGGCTTAGTATCTTAAGGAGGGTGGAGGTGGCATTGCTATATGTATATTCCAAGTTCTTCAAGTAGGTTATACCTATAAAATAATTTTTTTCAGCCACAGTCTCCACAACATCAAAAACTTTGTTTTCCCCTCATGGCAACAGTCCTGAAAATGTTAACAAGGCCTACAGTTTCAGAACCAAACACAGTGCAGAATGCAAGCAATGCAAGTCAGAGTATATTTAATAATGCTCCCCCTCCCCATCCTATATTAGTTGGCAAGTTGATTCCCCCACCATCCACCCCTTTCCACCATCCCTCTCCAATATCAATTTTCTGCTGGCTGTGTGTTCATCCCAAAC
>JADBJO010006599.1:20000-30000 GCA_016801955.1 Conus betulinus
TGTTATTCCCGTCCTAGTAAGATAAGATAAGATAATGTTGCTCACAGCCCAGCCGACCACAAAAGGCCACATCAGGGCTGTCACCACGTTAAAATCAACTCACAAGTCATTCATTCACACAATTCTTTAAAATACATCGAAATAAAACCCATCTGAAAGTTTGTTAAAAATCTTTCCACTGTAAAATCTCAGATCCGATGAAAAATGTTAATCTCTTTCAAGAACTCGAAGATCGCGTCAGGCGGAACGTCTCTGAACAAGGTTTTCATGGAATCTGCTCTGAAATGTTTGTGTTTCGCATCATGCAAGTCCCAACACTCTAAAAGAACATGTTTCATTGTGAGTGGCACATGACATGGAATGCACCATGGAGCTCCTTCATTCTTCGTAGATTGTGAGATTATCCTCAGCGCCAGAACCAGAGCTGTAGGTTCAGCAGAGTAAGCAGAAGCATCTGAAGGAATATGTTCTAACAGTATTTGAGAAGGAGCACCAGGGCAAAAGGTGTAAGTGGGTAACATATGAATGGCTGGTGTGCAGCCGGCATAGAACCGTTTCTTCTTTTACGACCACAGACGTAGATGAGAGGAACTCCTTAAGGTTTGGACCGATCTGAAAGTGTTTGGTATCCGTCTGTGTATTCCAATCCTCCTGCCAGAGTTCTCTGACATAATCGTTAATTATTTTGGGTTTCAGATCTGAGCGGGGGATATATATGTTGGACAATTTTCCTGTTGTGGCATTCTTGGCCAGGCGATCAGCCATTTCATTCCCTCCGATGCCACACATGACCGGGAACCAAAGCCAGAACAATGTTGTAAACCTCCATTTTCCACCTGATAAAAAGTTTAAAAAAAAAAAAAAAAAGTGGAGAAGTTTAGGATGATGGAGGTTACGGCCAGCTATTACCTCCAAAGCTGACAGCGAATCCGACAGAACCGGAAAGTCCCTCTTCGTAGTTTGTGAGATTATCCTCAGCGCCAGAACCAGAGCTGTAAGTTCAGCAGAGTAAGCAGAAGCATCTGAAGGAATATGTTCTAACAGTATTTGAGAAGGAGCATCAGGACACTAGGCTGCACAGGCTATCTGTCTTCCTCGACCTTTCGTCACATGATGGCTTTTGTGCAGTAAAAGTAATGTGATGCTCGCATGTTTCCAGCTTTACATTGCAGCTGAAATCCAAGCCCAGCTGCGCGTGCGTGTGGCATCTTCTGGAAGGGGAAAAAAGCGCCCTTCTTCTGGAACACCGTGTGAGCTGAAGCATGAAGCGAAAATGTACTGACTGGGAAGCCGATGTGGTTGATGGCCCTGTCCACTGGATAGTGTGATGGCAATGTTGAAGGGGAATGTTTCTAGCGCTTCAGTAGACCATGGCTTGAATTAGCCCTTCGACTATTTATTCTCTAGGGGACATAACTCTTCAGCAGCATCCGCCCAGTGGCTGACCTCTGCAGCCACACCTATGTCATGTCGGCTCTCTCCACATATGAATCTATGTATCAGCATCACGTCTGTTGAGGTTGCACCTACCTTCCCTTCCTCTGTGCGTTTCATTCGAGTACATATCATTCAGGCACACAGCTTCGTGTGTACCTGTGTGTCTGTGTGTTTTTGTGAGTCCTTGCGTGCGTGCGTGCCTGCGCGTGCGTGCGTACGTGCGTTCGTGCATGCGTGCGTGCATGTGTATGTGTGTGTGCGTGTGTGCGTGCGTGTGCGTGTGTGTGTGTGTGTTGTGTGTGTGTGTGTGTGTGTGTGTGTGTGTGGTGTGTGTGTGTGTGTGTGTGTGTGTGTGTGTGTGTGTGTCACACCAGGAAGACACAACATCAACAGAAACAGAAAAAGTACTATGATCGTTCCGCACACCCCTTACCAGCAACGAAACCTGGTGATCAAGTCTTTGTCCGGCTGTCAAAAGGAGACACATGGAAACCAGCTACTGTGACTAAACATGGCAATTACACCCCGATCATATCATGTTCAGACATCAGATGGACATAGATTGCAGAAGAAATCGTCGTTTACGGCGACTGAATCGGATATTACCAACCACTGAAGCCCGGCCCCATCAAACGTGGTACAGAACCAACAAATTCCATCCGGAACATGAGCAACTTGCAGAACCAGCTGAAGATGGATCCAAGCCAGGACAACTAGGCGTCGTCGCGGACACTGCACGTGACGAAGTCTACAAAACAAAAAGTGGTCGACCAGTGAAAACACCAAAAAGACTGGACTTGTAATTTTAGACTGTGTTTCAAATGAAAGGGAGATGTAACATTTGATATAATCGATTCCACGTTCGTGTGATAAGAACACTGGGTGAATGAACGGTGACTTCCCTTTGTAGAATCTGGAGTGACGTCCCTGAGGAGGCAGAGCCAATGGCTGCCGAATGTCAAAGTGAAAAACTTTCATGAACTCGAGCTCTAAAGTGTATTACTACTGACACTCTAACACATATAAGACCATGCACTCATGGTTACTGTCACATATATGTTGCTATTCTCCGTCCACCCCCACCCCCACCCCATTTGCAATCGTCATTTTCTTCATTAATCTATTTTGCTTACTTATTTCTACGCATCTTTTCATACTTTTATTTTCTCTTGAATTCATGTATTTTCTCTTTTACACATTTCCCCCCTTTCTCTTCTCTATCTGTTTCAATGGCGCGGTTAGTGTTTTACTCACTGATCATGTTCATTCCTTTTCACCTACGTGTTGGTACTATTATTTTCGTTATTTTTTGTTGATGCTGTTATCGGCATCATCATCATCATCATCATCATCATCATCATCATCATCATCATCATCATCATCATCATCATTATTGTTATTGTTGGTGGTGGTGCTGTTTGTTTGTTTCTTTGTTGCTGCTGCTGCTCTTGTTGTTGTTGTTGTTGATGTTATTGTTGCTGCTGCTGCTGCTGCTGCTGCAGTCGTTGTCATCGTAATAGTTGTTGCTGTGTGTTGTTTTTATGTTTTAGTTCTTGTTAGTAGTAGTAGTAGTAGTAGTAGTAGTAGTAGTAGTAGTAGTAGTAGTAGTAGTAGTAGTATTATTATTATTATTATTATTATTATTATTATTTACCATCGTTACCATCATTTTTATTATTATTATTATTATTATTATTATTATTATTATTATCATCATCATCATCATCATCATCATCATCATCATCATCATCATCATCATTGTTACATATCACCATCACCATCATCATCATCATCATCATCATCATCATCATCATCATCATAATTACTGTTATCAAACCTGTTACTAACACCATCCTCCTCCTCCTCCTCCTCATCCTCCTCCTCCTCCTCCTCCTCCTCCTCCTCCATCATCATCATCATCATCATCATCATCATCTTCCTCCTCCTGCTGCTCCTCATCATTATCTGTGTTAGGATTGTTATTATTATAAACATAATTATTCTTGTTGTTGTTGTTCTCATCATCATCGTTTCGTCGTCATCATCATCATCATCATCATCATCATCATCATCATCATCATCATCATCATCATCATCATCATCTTCATCAACATCATCATTGTCAATGTATTATATCACTCAACCTCGATTCCATTCCGCTTTTGTTTTGTTGTGTTTTTTGCTGCTCATTCAAAATGAAATTTTTGCCCCAGGCTAAAGAGATCACTGACGGTCTGTTAATCCTTCGCTTTTTATTGTATTGAACGCTGTTTGTCCTTCCTGAACAAGATGACGTGACACTGAATGCGCTGTCTGTTTTCACACTTTTCTTTGTTTCTTTTGTTCGGCTGCTTAGGGATCCTATTTTTGCGATGCTATCTTCTGTAAGTAAGTAAGCAAGTCAGTCAGTCAGTCAGTCAGTCAATCCCTCAGAGAGTCAGTCGGGAAGGAAGTAAGTAGGTCAGCAAGTAAGTAAACAGGTATGTAAGGAAGTACGCAAGTAAGTAAACTAAGTACGCAAGTAAGTAGGTAAGTGAGTAGCTAAGAAAGTACGTAAATAAACAAGTAGTTAGCAAATTAAGTGAATAATTTAGAAAGGAGGTAAATACATGTAAATGAATACATGCATGAACAGATCAATCATAAACAAGTAAACACATAACAAAATAGTTAAATACACGTACACAAATTGAATATATAACAAAAATACAAACGTTACATAATTAGGACATGTAGAAAAACAAATAAATAAATCGCACACACACACACACACACACACACACACACACACACACACACACACACATGCTTGGACCTTTTTTGCTATTTACAGGCTATTGCCTTCCAAATAACCCTGTTGATTTTGTCTCCTGGCAAGACGGAAGTCGGATTTTGTTCACGTTTTCTCAGTCAGTAGTCTCCGCCACCCCAGCCACACCCCCACCCCCACCTCCTCCTCACCGCCTGCCCCACAACCCCGAAGATAAAAATGCACCCTAAATAGAGGCCAGATGCCACAGAGGATCAGGAAGGATTGAAGAGGGAGGACGGAATAATCTTGGAGCAGTGACAGTGATTCTAATGTTTCTTACGGCTTTGACAGAAAGCACAGAAAGAACGCAAAAGGGGTATTGCAGCATCTGTCACGGCATATAAATCCTGCCGTGATATAGTGGCACACTGGCCTCTATCCCTGAAAAAATGCCCCTGCGGTGTTAGTTACCAATTTTTTTTTTAGCCAGCACTATACGTGTCATTACAGATCCTGTCTATAGCAGATGAACAGGTCATAGATCTGAAGGTGAGCAGACTCTGGAGAGAAAACAAAAACAAACAAAAAAACTGTGTGTGGGGGTGGGGGGGGGTGGGGATGGGGTGTGTGCGCTCGCGCTTTGGCGCACGTGTATTTCTTTTTCATGGGTGCATATTCCCCCTATCTGTCTGTCCGTATCTCCTTATATATATATATGTATATATATATATATATATATATATATATATATATATATATATATATATATAAAATATACCATATAAAAAACCTAACGATATACCCATCTACGTAGACATCAAAAGTAACCATCCACCTTCTATCCTAAAAACCATACCCAATGGCATAAACAAAAGACTATCTAACCTGTCATGCAACGAGAAAGTATTCAACAGTGCAGCAGTTGAATACCAAGAGGCACTGAAAAAAAGTGGCTACAACTACAAACTACAATACAACCCAGATAATAACATGAACAGTAATAAGAAAAACAGGAAAAGGAAGATCATATGGTATAATCCCCCATATGATGGAGAATAAAGAGACTAATGTAGGAAAAGAATTCTTTAAAATTCTTATAACATCATTTCCAAAAGAACATGTACTATCTAAATATTCAATAAAAACACCATCAAGCTATCATATTCATGTATGCCCAACCTCAAAACATAATTGACTCATCTACAAAAAAACTAAAGGCAACACAGCCAAAAAGGGTAACAAAAGGACATCTTGTAACTGCACTAAAAAAGATCAATGCCCCCTGAATAATAAATGCCTTTACAATAATATTGTATACCAAGGCACAGTAACAACTGATAGTGACAAAGAAACATACATAGGGATTACTGCAAACCATTTTAAAACTAGATATGCAAACCATAAACAGTCCTTCAAAAATGAAAAATATAAAAACCAAACAGAACTAAGTAAACACATTTGGAAACTTAAAGATAAAAAAATAGACTACAATATATCATGGAAAATTAAAAAAAAAAAAAGCAGCACCATACAATAATATCTCTAAAAAATGCAACCTATGTTCTACAGAAAAGTGGCTGATATTATGCAAACCTCATCTAGCAACTCGAATTCAAAAGTTGAGATCATAAACAATTGCAGGCACAAATGGAAATTCTTGTCAACACACCATTCCTTAACACACCCTCCCTGAACGCACCCCCCAAAAAATCAAAATTGTAAAAAGATACAGGCCACGTGAAACACATGCAGAACTCACGCTTACACACACACAATATATATAACACCGGTAGCGTGCCCAAAATGACACCCTGAAGAGAGCAGAGAGCTTGAAACAAGTTTGTTGGTGGTTTTTTAATCTCCTTTTTTTGTTTCGCACCATTCATAGCTTTTGTTGGCACTTACGTTATGGTAATGCTTGGGTTTTTAAACAGTAGAGTGACCATTCTGACTTGACACTTTTTGACCTCCCTTTGATCCTTAAACGGATTTTTTTTTCTTTTTTTTCTGTCCCAACCTCTGCGCCACCTCAGAGGCAGTGCACCCACGCCGCTCAACTCGACACCCCGTCCACAGCCACAGCCCGGTCGGCCCCGCCGCAGCCCCGGCACCGGCAATCCACAGGTAGTAGTCAATGTCAAGTCGTCAAGAGGCAACCCAACCCACCAGAAGAGACACTGCACTGCTGCCGAGTCACTTCTGTGGTGTTCAGTGGCGCCTGTTCTGATCTAACATACGCAGGACACCACATACTAAGCCCCCTATGGACGACAATAATTGCTTTGTCGCGGAGCCGGCGTGAGTGAGCTTTCCCCACGGAGGGCGCCACCACGTCCGTCCAACGACAGCCCCCCATGGACTCGCCGATACCGGTGACCCCCGACGAAACCAAACCAAGGCCACAGACGTGGAGAGGACATCGAAACTGAGGTCACCATGAGAGCAGGGCATGAAGGGCCACAGAATTTTAGACTTTTTTTTTTTTAATGCTGATCGATGAGAATGAGGATGATCAAGATGATGCTACAGATTTCCATTTCGGTCTGAGACTACATGACAGGGCTGTACTCTACGCTTCCTTTCATAATATATCCCGGCGTCAACCAGGCCCGAGAGATACAGACACCTGCAGTGTTGGTCAGGAAATTTGAGCAACACTCTCAGAAACGCATCCATTTAGTGGATGAAACTCGACTGTGTGGCCCCAGTCTTCCCAACTGAGCCCGTAACAACTCTACTCTGGGTAGGAGCCGTCGGGGGCAGAAAAACCCACATGACTTCTGATGGGATTCGAACCCACAACTCCCAGCCGGGAGTCCGTGACGCTAACCACTTTGCCACGGCGGCTGGTTAAACGGATTCTTAAACCTGGGCTCAGAGATTATCCTCTACATTTATACTGTTTAGAGAATGAGTTTAGTAGTCAGTTACTTATTTCCTTATCTAACTTTCTTTTTGTTTTATTTTCTGTCCGGTTTTGAACTTTTGGTGGAGAGAATACTATAGAATTGTAGCCTCTGGTATATATATCTTCATTTGAAGCCAAGGGATAGGGACCTCGAAATGTTGTGCTTCCAAGGCGAATGTGATCCAACGAATGAACAGATGTGGGTAAAAGGCGAGAAAGAAGTTATTTTGCGTGAAATTTCAACGGTATCTACACGTTTTTAACGATTGAGCGTTTACAGGTTATGTCCCAGATAGTTTCATTTTTTTCCCGTTCTGCCACCGTCTTTTGTCTATATCAATATCTGCCATATAACTTACGTTATGATAGCGGACGTAAAGTCTTGCACTAAATTGCTACACAACCCACCAAATTCAATAAACGTCAATCACGCTCTCGCCTGCCACAATAATATATATTCTTGTAACTGCTACATTTCAAACGAAAACAGGAACAAGTATGATACTTGTCAAACGGTTAGAAAGAAAAGAACGTTTACGTTTGGAGACAAAGATTCAGCACAGCCCGTGAAAGTTTAAAACGCACTCAAATAGGATGAAATGCTATCTGAAAGGGGATCTTAACACTCCCTTTCTGTTGCGACTGGCGTATCTGTTACATGCACTGCATGTTTTGTTTTTTTTTTTTTTTTTTTTTGAAGAGACACTTGGTTTCCGGTTGTACATAAAATCGTAATTATGGGAACAAAACTGGCAGCTGGTGGATTACAACTGATTGCCAAAAAAAAACCATCCAGCTTCATACTTAAAATTAAACCATGTAGATTTCACTGTGAAATGTTCAGTGTACAAACCATTATTTGTGAATGATTAACTATTTAAACATCGCTCGATCTGTATCCTATGACCCATATTCACAGACTTAAACGCTTTGTCAACTTTTAGTAACCTGTTATGCTGTGATCTCTGCACACACAGACTACCTAATGTTGCAGATGAGTCTGTACATATGTCCGTTCTGACATCATTATTATCTCTTTTATTGATGGTTATGTTTTGTGTGTTTTCTGGCAGTGTGATTTACTTTGTGAAAGTAACTTATGCCAACATATTGATTGAATGTAAACCCATCCAACGTGTCCCTCTCTTCTCTCTCTCCCTGTCTCTGTCTCTCCCCCCCCCCCCCCCCTCTCTCTCTCTCTCTCTCTCTCTCTCTCTCTCTCTCTCTCTCTCTCTCTCTCTCTCTCTCTCTCTCTCTCTTCTCGCTTTTTCTCCTCCTCTCCCTCCACTTTTTCTTCAAAACCTACTTTTCTTTTCTTTCTTCTTTTTTTCAAATGAGAAATGTGGAATGTTTTCTTGCTTGTGTGATTGCTAAATTCTCTCTTTTTTTCTCTCTCTCTCTCAAAATTCTTATTGCTTATGTATGTTCTATGTTCATGTAAATGTTTGAAATGAAATTTTAAAAAAAAAAGTTAAAAAAAAAAAAAAATCCAGCTGTGGTTTCAACAACTGCAGCTTAGCTATTACTAGCACCACGATATCTACTGCAGTTAATATCACGCCTTAAATTTTGTCAGATGGTTCGATATGTGCTCGGAAGTGCACATGCATTTCTGTATGACTGAACTTTTTAATATCCCTACGCAACCAGTTACTTGACACGCGTCAATTCAACAATGGCAGGTGTATGTGGAGTTACAGAGAACATGAATAGATAGGTGGAAATCAGCCTTCTCATCTGTCAATGCACTAACAACAACCCCCTCCCTCTCCTGTGCTATGTAATTCATATTTTAATCCAATAACACGTCACTTTTGAATTAACAGTGATGTATCTGACCCCAATCAACCAAGAACAATATACAATGAACACTTAATCTTACATCCTTCCTGGAACAAACAGTACTTTTGATATCACAAATAATCTCTCTCTCTCTCTCTCTCTCTCTCTCTCTCTCTCTCTCTCTCTCTCTCTCTCTCTCCTATATATATATATATATATATATATATATATATATATATATATATATATATAATAATTGTGTTGCTAACCAACAATAATAAAAAGTGCTCAACCGGGTTGGGAGCGGCATCTGTTAAAGCTTTGATTAAAATGTAAAAGCTAAAACCTTTAGCTTTTACATTTAAATTAAAGCTTTAACAGATATATATATATATATATATATATATATATATATATATATATATATATATATATATATATATATATATATATATATATATAACGCTTGAATGGGCTTATCATCGCGAACTGATTACAAAACTGTCAGAGAGAACTTAAGTCTAAATGACTCTCTGCTTCACCAGACATGATTTGTGGTTGACAAAAACTAAAGCCACCAAGTCTAAAGGAAGATCTACAACTCCAACTGTGTTTGTTCTCTCTCTCTTCGCCCCTTTTTTTTTTCATTTCAATATGGCTGCAGTGATAATGTGTTTTGTCAATGTCTCCCTTCACTGCTTTTTTTTTTTTTTTTTTTTTTTTTTTTTTTTTGCGCAAAAATCTTCTCTGGCATTTCGCTCGTGACCTGAGCAGCGTGCAGCACGTGCCGTGCGTGACGTCTCCTTCCAGTAACCTTTGACGGGTCGGTGAGAGGGCCGAAGGCAGCATGGGAAGACGTGTCTGTCTTCGTGTGGTCAGGAGTGGGGTGTCAGTATTGGCGATGGAGGGTGCTGAGATTGGATCCTGGCGAAGTGGTCATCTTGCTAATGGTGTTGATTACTGTGCTGACTAATTTGCACGCGCTGTTGTCCCGTGGCCTGACATTTGCCACGTTGGTCGTCAGCAATGTTATGGAGCAATTTTTTTTTTCCAGGCCAGTGGTTCTGCCTGTAAAAAAAAAACAGCCCAGGCCAGGCAAAACTCCTCTCCCTATTTCATAC
>JADBJO010006599.1:50000-57500 GCA_016801955.1 Conus betulinus
GTGTGTGTGTGTGTGTGTGTGTGTGTGTGTGTGTGTGTGTGTGTGTGTGTGTGTGTGTGTGTGCGCGCGCGCGCGCGCACGCACGCATGCATGCATGTGTATGTAAAAGAGAAGGAGGGGTGGGGGGAGGAGAGAGAGAGAGAGAAAGAGATTGTGCTAGTTCTGAACGATAGGAAATACGTATTTGCGTGATCTTAAACATGAGCTGGTTGTCTTAAACATGAGCTGGTCGAGGATTTGGAGACTAGATACTGCCTATAACATTCCTAGATTTAAAAAAAAAACGGATTTGTTTTCCGTTCATCCATATGTCAAACACTAAACATGCTTTACTTATTTAATTGGGAAAACAAAAAAGCTTAAACGTTGAAAAGGTAAATCTTGTGGAATTACATTCGATTGCATTGCCTTGTACTCAGTTGTGTTGAACTGGACAACAATGTACTCTGATGTGTAATACTGAAATTAACTTTTTTGTGTTACTGTTTTCTCTCACACAAATCATTTTTTTCTGTTTGAACGTTGGCCTGCATCATAACCCAAAGCTTCCGTATAATGTCCCCCCTGTTTGAGTGTTTGTTAAGCAGGGTTTTTGTCCCCTCTGGAGTGCTTTCTCAATACGTTGAGTTTATGATGTGCGTACAAGATTGGTTTACCAGTTCGTTCAAAGGGTTAAAGACCAAGAAGAAAGGTGGATGCTGGTTAATGTGGGAAAAAATTATGTGCAGGTTTATGAGGTCTTCTTACTGCCCTGGTTGATTAAGTTAGTCCTACGATCACTATGCAACTCGCTCTTTGTTTTCCATTCATTCAAGTTTTAAATCTCCATATCAGTTAAAGGTAGCACAGCAGGTAGTGTTTACCATCCCAGAAGAAATCTTAAATAAATCAATGTTAGCGAACCGCATAAAAAAAAAACGTGGGACAAACGAATCACAAGACAAAACAAGCAGACGTAGTGTTCATCCATATGTCAAACACGTGAGATGCTTTACGTATTCCTTTGAAAACAAAAAGCTTCAACGTTTAAAAGGTAATGCTTGTGGAATTGCATTCGATAGCATTTCTTTGTACTAAGTTTTGTTGAACTGGACCACAATGTACTCTGAATTGTCATACTGAAATTGACTGTTTAGATTTCCGCCTCACTTTGCAACTGCATCCCGGAAGAGTTGGGTAGGCACCTGTCTGACATGAAGCCATCACCACCAGAACCACAGCACGATAAGATGGGCGGGAGGAAATGTCATTTTCATTTTATTCACTGCTTCATTTCCCCCAGCGGAATTCACGTTAGCAACGTCAGAACCACAACACTTTCAGATGGGCAAATGGAAATGACAAGGTTTCATTTTATTTACTTACTCATTTCTCCCAACTGTATTTCAAATTAGCAACGTCAGAATTCAAAATGAGTGTTCTACTACACACAAAAAAGCGCCATGCTCCTAGAATTTTGACCGTGGTTTCATGTCCTGATAGTCCATCAGATTACTGTAACATTGTCAGCCATCTTCTGTGAAAGGTATATGCTCTGGCCGTGCATCCCATTACTGGAATGCTTGCAGTCTTTTATACGAGGTACATGTTCCCATGGTCTACCAAAGTACCGGAATATTGCCGGCAGTCTTTTACAATGGTATGCATTCTGACAGTGCACCATAGCTGCTGAAACATTGTCTGCAGTCATTTATACAACGCACACATTGCTATGTTGTATCAAACTACAAGGATACCGACCACACAGTTATTATACAGGGTATATACCGTTGTGGTGTGCAAGACGACTAAATATTGTCTGCAGTCTTATGCAAAGTTAGTGGACCAGACTTCTGGAATATTGTCTGCAGTTTTGTTCGTTCGTTTGTCTGTTTTTAAACCAGATTAAGGTCTGGATATTCTGAGAGGTTGGCTGCAGAGATAACAGTCGCGAGCTCGAACTGCAGGGGGGGGTCATATTTTGTTTCGGCTTGAAAACCTTCTGGGTCCACCCAGCAGGACATGGGGTTCTGATTCAATTCAGGGAAACTTCAAGGTGGTGGACGAAGACTTTCCATTATGATATGGCAAAGACACCAGGACACTCTGACACTTACAGCCACTATGACCGAGAGAGCTATAGGACATTTTAAATTTCGCTTTTAAATGTTCTGACAGGGCACCTGTCTACTAGAATGTTGTCTTCTGGTTTTTTTTTTGTTTTTTTTTTTTTGTGTGTTTTTTGTTTGTTTGTTTGTTTGTTTTGTTTTTTGGACACATGATCACATGGTGCACCTGATGCACTGGACTATTGCTTGCGGACTTATATACAGGGTACGTCTTCTCACATTGCCCTTGACTACTGACTTTTTGTCCGTAGACTTCTGTACAGGCACATGTTCCCCACAGACTCCAAGTACATTGACTGCAGTCTTTTGTACGGGGTGTATGTATCCACACTGCACTGGACTATTAGAAATTAGTCTTTTGTATGAGATTCACGTGCCCTCAATGCAGTACCATACTAGAATATTGAACGCAACCATCTGTACAGGGCTCGTGTGCCCACAGTGCACAAGACTACTTGAACATTCTTTGCAGTCTTTTGCATGGGATACAGGTGCCTTCAACGCCCTAGACAATTAGAATATGGACTGCAGTCATTTGTGCAGGGCAATCTGCCTACAGTGCACCAGGCTAGTAGAATATTGATTGCGGTCTTTTGTAACGGATACATGTGCCCACAATCCTTCAGATTACTAGTATGGTGACTGCAATTTTTTTTTTTTTTTTTTTTTTTTTTTTTTTTTTTTTTTTTTTACGAGGTACACGTCCACACAGTGTAGTAGACTACTACAATGTTGACCGCTGTCATCTGTGCAGGACACGTTTGCTCAAAGTGCACCATACTACAAGAATATTGATTGCAGTCTATTGCACGTGATACCTGACCAGATAGTGCACCCCACTACTGGGATATTGGTTACAGTCTTTTTTTTTTAACACAAAATTCATATTCTGGCGGTATAGTGGGGCCAGACAAATCCATACGAGACAGCCTCACTGGCTACCGCTGATGTTGAAATGATTTCATGTGATGCGAAAGTTCAGAGCATCCGAGAGTCTCCAGGATCTAGGTTTCAGCCTAAAATGTCTGGGAAGGGGTGGGGGGGTGTGAGAAAGGGAAGAGGATAGGGAGGGGAAACAGTTACACAGAGAGAGAGAGAGAGAGAGAGAGAGAGAGAGAGAGAGAGAGAGAGAGAGAGACAGACAGACACAGACAAACAGACGGACAGAGAGAGAGAGAGAGACAGACAAAGACAGACAGACAGACATATAGACAAAAGTGTGTGTGTGTGTGTGTGTGTGTGTGTGTGTGTGTGTGTGTGTGTGTGTGTGTGTGTGTGTGTGTGTGCGTGTGTGTCTGCGTCGTGTAGTGTGGTGTAGTGTGAGGAGAGTGAAACACGTAAACGCCAAGAGAGAAAAGTGCATGTAGAGAGAAATAAAGGGAGCAGGAGGCATGGTGGTTGAGGAGCAGGACAGAATGGGGAATAAGCTATCAGAGGGACCAGTGTACCCTGGTCGCCCGTGCGGACCTGACTGTTTTCTGTTGCATCAGAGGCAAACGGCAAGAGGCAGATGACTGTGTTTGACCATTTTAACGTGACATGCTCGTACATACCTGCACCTGTGTTGACTTATTGCATTCTGTCTGTCTTGCTTTCATTATTCAGACCGTTGATTTTCCAGTACGGTTTAGGTAGATGCCTTTGATGTGTGGTGAAGGCAGAACTTGGACGCCATCTAGAGTACAAGTTTTGTATGGATAATAGAATGCGATTCGGTTCTTTCTGGCCCATGATCACCCCCCTCCCTCCTCCACCCCCTCCATTGTCTTTATAGGCTACTTTTCATCACAAAATGTGATAAGCACTTGTCAAGGAAAAAAGACCTCCTGAGAGGAAATTTAAAGTTGACGTTTTCCCAGTTATTCTTCACGCACGATCACCGATGAAAATACACTCTTTATGCGTTTAACTGGTGTCTGATGTTTTTAATAACATTTAAAGTCTCTCCTATTCCAAGATCAACAGGTAACGAGTGTTTGAAACGCAGGTTGTTGTTGTTTGTTGGTTGGTTGGTTGGTTGGGTTTTTTTTGTTTGTTTTTTGTTTTTTGCTTTTTGTTTAGTTTACATGAAATTGCTGTCCTACTTTTAATGCATCGGGGCCTTCATACTAAACCTGTATCATTAATCTAATAGGGGGGCGTCTAGACTTCTACGACCCCTGGTAAGGGACCATGTCGTACCAGACCTGCAGTTAGCTCTCACCATGGCTGCAAGTAGCTGGCTGCGTTTGACACTGGCAGACTGAACCAGGTGAGGGTGGCAAACGGGTCTCTAATCCCTGGTGATTTGAAAACGCATTCCTCACCGAAGAGGTTAAGACACTGGTAGTATACTGGACGAAGGAAAAGCGATTCTTCAACGTTAGTCGAAGAACAATGGGTGTCACAAGCTGCTTAAGGCGTCACAGTCTTCCAATGCCACCAACGAAGTCACCAGTGGTCTCTGGTATCAGCCACCAAGACGGTGGGGCTGTACTTGCCCAGCAGCTTCTCCAGCTGGAGTTCCTCGAGCACGCCTTTGCTTCGTCAGGTCCTGTGATGATGATGTAAGGAAAAAGCGTCAGGCCAAGGATACTCCTTCGAGTAGTTGTTCTGAGCCAAGCCTTAGGCGGCCTGTGTACCATTCTTCTTTGGACCTTGGGTCACAAGAGGTCTGGCCTCATCCCAGGTTTCTGAACAGGTCAGAACTCTTCCTCTACGTAGGAGAAGGAAGCAGAAACTATATTTTAAAAATGGACTGCTTTATGAACTACTTCTTCAGTTAGTCAAGGTTAGCAGTTTTCCGTTTATGACGGTGGGCAACTATAGGAAAAAGTAAAGTGCTCAGTGTGTACAATACACTCAAAGTCAAGGACAGAGTTGAACTGAGAAGATCTCAACGAAGAACTCTTCTCACAGCCATTAGCTAGTTCTGTTATGTTGTCATATATTGTGTCTGACTGTGCGATTTTCATACCTTTGCGTTTTGTTTGTTTTTCATGCAATATTGGATCACTGTAAAGCTAAAACTTAAAGTCATATGACAAAATTAAAGCAGTGTAAAAATAAGAGTTAAAGTCACATAGTAATACTGAGGCAGTGGAAACCTTTCCCCTGCCACAGTATAAGAGCTTTTCTGTATTGCTGAGTGCTGGGGCCAAACTGCAGTAGGTTCACTCATCTGCTCACTACTCATACTCATTCAATTATTCAGATATCTCTCTTATTTTTTGCATGTTTTTTTTTTTTCTTATGACCTGTGCGATGATGGTATTATCATAAGTTGATTTTGCCGGTCATTAGTATGATAAAAATGAACATAATCAAGTAAAAAGTACCCTGTAGTAGACACGGTTACGGACGTACAAGATCGTGAAAACGACCCCGTGTTAGACACGGCACAAGCAGCGAAGAAGGTAAATGTAGAGGTTTTAGAGTCTCATAGCTTAAAGGCCACGACAAGGGCAGTGAACTATAAGCGGTTTACCCTGTCTGGGTCACTGCAGGATGGAGTCTGGAGCCCATGTTTGTGTTTTCGCCCCGTTTAACCTTCCCTGCTAGGTTGCCAGAAACAGAGTTAAAGTTGGAACAATGCACACGAACGAACAAACAAAAAACTCTTACCCTATGAGAGGTTCGACCTGATGACCGTCTGCTCTGTAGATAAGCATGATGACCATTCAGGTATGGGTTTCTCTGATCATAAAGAGACAGTTCAAATCAATTTTTTTTTTACAAATGCGCACGAGTACACACACACACACACACACACACACACACACACACACACACACACACACACACACACACACACACATGGACGCACGCACACATGCAGAAGAGAGAGTGAGTGAGTGAGAGAGAGAGAGAGAGAGAGAGGAGAGACAGACAGACAGACAGACAGACAGACAGACAGACAGACTGACTGACTGACTGACTGACTGACTGACTGACTGAGAGAGAGACTGAGAGAGAGAGAGAGAGAGAGAGAGAGAGAGAGAGAGAGAGAAGGAGAGTAGCATCTCCTGCTACTGACTGAGAGAGAGAGAGAGAGAGAGAGAGAGAGAGAGAGAGAGAGAGAGAGAGAGAGAGAGAGAGAGAGAGAGAGCAACCCAGTTATTACGATCATGCTGCCATAGTCGTCTCACACCGCAAGCTCTTTATTACCCTTCCCAGTCCCCAGTCCCCCACCCATCACCCCTTCGCACCCTATTTCTCCCTCTCACACTCCCTCCTGTCCAAAAAGAACGAAAACAAAACTGACATTATTAACGTGTCGCTTTGGGTGAAGTGTGAAGTGGCACAGGCACAGAACACACAGTAATTGCACATGACAGGAAGAGAAGGACATGTTGCAGATCACTGCTTTTATGACAGACAGAGAGATAGCCAGTCCCAACTTTTAAGCCCCCCCCCACCCACCCCCCTCCCCCGCCCACTCCCTACCCCCTCTACATCACTGACAACTTGACTTTTGAAAGTGAATACAAGCCACGTAGCCGCTGCTACAAACAACGCTTCCCTGCTCATATTCAGCCACCTAGGACAAAGACTGTTGTCGTGTGCAGTAAACATGTCATTGAGCTGGCGGTAGTATTTGAGACAGCCAGTCCCAGGATTGCGGTTGGATTTACACTAAGTTCATATGCTCCAGTCTCCGCCACCATCTTTCCCTTTCTAGACATTTATCTCCCTTTCCACTATGGCACCAGAGCTGGTTTGGGTTCTGGTCTGCCCATGAGAATTTTACTGAAGTGTCATTTACAGTTTCCAAACTCACTGCGGGCGTTATGCAATCCCAGGCAGCAAGAGAACTGTAAGGAGGGGAAAACATAGGTGAGATTAGGAAAAAAAAATCTGATCGTTTGGTATGTGTATTAGGAAACTCTTTTGATATTGACGACGTTGATATTGATGACGATGTGGTGATGATATTGATGATGATGATGATGATGATGATGATGATGATGATGATGATGATGATGATGACGACGATAATGAATATGGTGACAGCACCATCATCATCATCATCATCATCATCATCATCATCATCATCATCATCATCACCATCATCTTCATCATCATCATAATCATCATCATTTTTGTTCAGTTCTGAGTTTGAATTTTTTTTTCTTAACAGCGTTCTTTGTTTGTCTGGATTGCCATTTGAATTGTCACTATTTTTTTTTTTTTTTCATTTCAAACTAAAGTTTAATGTAACTTTCTATCTTGTTATCATTTTATTTTGTTTGTGTGTCATTTGTGTTTCGTCTTTGTGTCTGTTCACTCTTTTTGTTTGATGTATTTGCTTATTCATCTGTTTATGTATGTATTTATTATTGTTTTGTTTTGAGTTTTAACACTGTTAGCATTTTTATAACGCGATGTGTTGTGTTTCCCAATACATTTACAG
>JADBJO010006599.1:72500-80000 GCA_016801955.1 Conus betulinus
TAGACTATGTTTATCCACAGATAAAATCTTTCTATGTTGTGGCCTAATTTGATTTGATAGATTGTTGCACAAAAAGTAGAAGAAAAAAAGAACAGCCCTGAACAACAACGCATCGATTCCTTGAAGAGTCTAGGTTTCCGTTATGTGCGTCCACACGTTTGAGGTATTGAGGTATTCCTTTTCCTTTTTCTTTTTATTTCGGGGAGGGGGGGTGTGTGTGGCGCGGGGGAAGGGGGGGGGGGGGGGGGGGGGGGGGGGTGTATTCGTCTGTCAATTTATTTAGCTTTCATCCCCATCTCGTTTTTTGCGAAATACCGAAGAACGGCACGTCATCCCAGGATGCGTAAAGGAGGAAATTTGGCGTGTGGTAAATGAAGCCATAATTCCACGTTGGGTTTTCTCCAAGGCAGCAGGCATGAGTATGACCACCCCCTAGCCATTGAACTAACTTTGGTAACCTGACTCCTGAAGGTGAACTTGTTTGGGTCCAGCTTCTCCTTCCCCTGCGATATCCAGTCATTGTTCCAAACGACCCGCCCCTAGCATCTGCTTATCCTGAGTGCTGGATTCGCTATGTGTCAGACAAACGATTCATTCTCTGCGCCACCTCAGAGGCAGTGCACCTACGCCGCTCATGCCGACACCACGTCCACAGCCACAGCCCGGTCGGCCCCGATGCAGCCCCGGCACCGGAAATCCACAGGGAGCAGTCAATGTCAAGTCGTCAAGAGGCCACCCACCTGGAGACACTGCACTGCCGAATCACTTCGGTGGTGTTCAGTGGCGCCTGTTCTGATCTAACATACGCAGGACACCATCTACTAAGCCCCCCTACTGACAACAATCATTGCGGAGCCGGCGTGAGTGAGCTCTCCCTCCGGAGGGCGCCACCACGTCCATTCCACGACGACAGCCCCCATGGACTCGCCGATAACGGTGATCCCGACGACGGAAGCAAACCAAGGCCACAGACGTGGAGAGGACATCAAAATTGAGGTCACCATGAGAGCAGGGCATGAAGGGCCACAGAATTTGAGACACTTTTTTTATGCTGATCGATGAGAATGAGGATGATTAAGATGATGCTACGGATTTCCATTTGGTCTGAGACTACATGACAGGGCTGTACTCTACGCTTCCTTTCATAATAAATCTGGGCGTCAACCAGGCCCGAGAGATACAGGCACCTGCAGAGTTGGTCAGGAAATTTGAGCAACACTCTCAGAAACGCATCCATTAAGTGGATGAAACTCGTTTGCGTGGGTCCCAGTCTTCCCAACTGAGCCCGCAGCAACTCAGCTCTGGGTAGGAGCCAGTCGGGGGGCAGAAAAACCCACATGACTTCTGATGGGATTCGAACCCACGACCTCCCAGCGGGAGTCCGCGACGCTAACCACTTCGCCACGGCGGCTGGTAACGATTCAATTTCTGTTTTATCTCCATTCTTCATAGCTTCGTCTCCGTCTCGCCCCCCTTCTTCTTCTTCTTTGTTCGATCCGGCTTCCACATTATAAATTCATTCACCACAAACAGCTTGGAGCGATTTGCACATCGGGGTGGAGGCAGTTCTCCTCTTTCTTTTCAAGCTCTGAAAATGATGCCTGGCTACACACACGCAGAAGCATCTCCCAGAAGAGGACGCGGACGTTGATTGCCCGAGCTACACAGTCCGAGTTGAAACTGGACCCCAAAAAGTGATGGCTGGGAGATGTGTGTTGAATCGTTTTGCATTGAGGCAAACAATGGAGACAGAGAGAGAACCCCCGACAATGTTTGTGAACGTATCGGTGGAAGCCTCGCATAAAACGTTATTTCACAGAGTGAAAAATGGAAGATAGGGGCTTGAAGGTCCTGAGGATAGAACACGTGCTGTGCACGTGGATTTAAAGGAAGGCAGGGGATGGGGTGAAGGGTGCTGTATAGGGGTGGATAGAAAGGGCTCAAGGAAGGAGTTGTGGGGGAATAGGAAGGAGAGCCAAACAAGATGTGAGAATTACAGATTGCAGTCAACTGGCTATTATTATTTTTTTTTTTTAAATCTTCATTCACCCCTTTTTGTTCCACGAAATCCTGCTCTCAGATTCTTTGTTTACGATTCTCTGTTGAAACATGTGGAAAGCCAACATTCACACAGAATGGCACACTGAAACTCGAACCTTGTGTGTCCCATGTTTAATTTCATTTTCTTGTACCCCAAAAGGTTTTCTTTGGGGAGTGGCAGCATATTGGACTCTCTCTCTCTCTCTCTCTCTCTCTCTCTCTCTCTCTCTCTCTCTCTCTCTCTCTCTCTCTCTCTCTCTCTCTCTCTCTCTCTCTCTCTCTCTCTGAATCATTCCACAAATCAATGCCTGTGATGACAATCGCCCACGACCTGCAGGCTACAACTTCTTGATACATTATATTACTCCATAGCAGCTGCTTACATTTTTTGTTTGCTTCGTTTGTTTTGTCCCCCCCCCCCCCCCCCTCCCCCCAAAACCCCCACCGCCCTCTCTTTCACTGAGCCAACCAGACACCCATTACACATTGCCAGACATTATCGGGGCCAATGGACGGGCAATACTGCAATGTCCATGCATTAAGATTAACGTTCTCAATGTAATAACATCAGTACTCGTATAGGCCGTGAAATATCCATTTGAAACAGGGTACCAAAACTACGTTTTGAATAATCTGTTTATGGGTATTGCGTTTTCCATAAAACAAAAGAGCACACAAATAAGCAACGCAAAGCAGAAACAAATAAAGAAAGGAAAACAAATCTCATACAGATATATTTCACCATACAGACATGAATGAAAATGGGGACAAAGGCAGAGTCTTTTCCTGGCAGAAACCAACAACCAATCATTAAACAGGAAAGTGATTTAACAGGAGGCAGTTCCTTTCCGCTGAATGTACATGAGAGAGAGCATTGTCCTAAAAAACACATATTACAAGAGACCTGGCAGCAAAATGCTGCTTCCCTCAGGATATTTTTCTTCTTTCTCTTTTTACTCTTTTAAATGTAACCCACCCACCTTTGCAATTGGTAACATTTTTTTTTGTTGTAAATGGTGATTCCATATGTACACTCTCACCCTTCGTTTGCACTGCCTCCCGGCCCCCACGCCCCCCTCCCCCCCCCCCCCCCCAACACACACACACACACACACCTTTCCACTAGACCCCCCTCAGTTTCCTTCCCCATACTTCCCTCCTCCTTTACTGTGTTATGTGTTATGATGAACAAAACCATAACATATTGAATAGGATGACATGATGAGAATTTTATCCACTGGAGCAGTCATGTCACTGGTTTGAAGTTACGCTTTGATATGACTTGAGAACACTTTTGTAGTAACTATTCACTTACAGCCTTCATGTGAAGATTCCATCTGCTATACGTAACCATCCTATTCTCCTTGACTTTCTTTTTCACAGTATAACTCCAGTCAAACGGGAAGGGGGGGGGGGGGGGGGGGGGGGGGGGGGGGGGGGGGGGGGGGGGGGGGGGGGGGGGGGGGGGGGGGGGGAGACGGGGTGGCTATGTATGGGGAAAAAAAGTGTAGTTATCGACGAATTAGTATCATCAGACGTTTCTGTGAAATGACGCTAGTCAATGTGCTGTCTGTGCTTCTGTCCCCTTTAGTCTCGTCTGGAATGAGGTCCGTGCTGTCTGGCTCAATAAACAGGCTTTATGATAGTGCTGCGCCATCGGTTCACTGTGCAGTGATTTTGATCATCTCTAACCTGTGTAGCAAGATCGTCAGCGTCGCCCGATGTAACGGAGAAACCAATATAAGCTCCCATTCCTAAGGTACATTGGTATAGGTCAGTATAATTCAAATTTACACTTGATCCTCACCCCATGCAAGGAGATCTAGAGTATATTCAGCTGGAACTGTGTTTTTCGTATGACACGATTGTGATTTCATTTTAACCATGACTCTGTGTTACGGAACTCCCTTCCGTATAATAATGGAAATATCGTCATCCTTCCAACACAGAAAACACAGAATCTTGTTTGTGTTAAAATCATAATTATATTGAAAACATGTTAATCATGTCCATATGAAAGAATCGTTTATTCTAAGATCATGTTTATTTCGAAGCAAAACTTGAAGCACGATCTCTAACTGGATTGGAAACCCCCTTGTACCTGATGTCCAGTGATGGAGAGTGTCTGCAAACAGACTGAAACTATTCCAAGTATTTAGTTCTGAACGCTATGTCCACGTTCTTCTTCTTCTTCTTGTTTTTTTTTTGGTTTTTTCTTTCTTTCTTTCTTTTCTTCTTTTTTTTCTTTCTTTCTTTCTTCTTCGTCTTCGTCGACTTCTTCTTCTTCCTCTTCTTGTTCTTGTTCTTGTTCTTCTTCTTCTGCTTCCTGTTCTTCTTCTTGTTCTTGTTCTTGTTCTTCTTCTTCTTCTTCTCTTCTTCTTCTCTTCTTCTTCTTCTTCTTCTTCTTCTTCTCTTCCTACCCTCGTCGTCCTCGTCGTCGTCGTCGTCGTCTCCTCCTCCTCTTCTTCTTCGTCTTCTTCTCCTCCTCTCTCTTCTCCTCCTTCCTGTCCTCCTCCTCCTCCTCCACCTCCTCCTCCTCCTCCTCCTACTTCTTCTTCTTCTTCTTCTTTTCTGCTTTTTACATGCGTTGGGGAGCCAGATTTTTTTTCCCCTGGAAGTAATGTTTCTGCCCCAAGGACTACTGTCTGCCCTTCCTTTTAATTAGCTCCAATCCCATCCTCTCTCAGAGTCCCCGTTTCTTTTTTTCATAATTTTCTTTTTTTTTTTTTTTTCAGGAGAGTTTACTATTTTCAGACATAGATGTGAAGGAAAACTGTCGCCTAATATTGATGCAGTAGATTGTTTAGATGTTTAGATTGCTTAGATCTCTAAATACCTCATCGATTTTAGTAACAGACTGGTTTTCCATTATCCGTGTTTAAGGGTATTGTTGTATGGCTTTCTTTGCTGAGGAATTTTGTTCATTTTTTTTCCCTTCTCCTCGTCCTGTGCAAAAAAAAAAAAAGATATTACTACTTGTGGGGTCGGAATGACAAGGGGGGCGCGGGGGAGGGGGGGGGGGGGTGGCGGGGGGAGAGGAGCTGATTCTGTTTTTTCTCTTTCAGTCTTTTGGTAAACTGTGGTAAAAAAATTAATCGATTCTATTGATGTATCCATGGATCATGCTAAATGTTTCTGGAGAAAAAAACAAACAAAAAACAAAAAAAACAAAGTAACATACAGATATGATCATCCACATCTTGTAGAGATGTACAGAGCAGTCAAGTGCTCAATGAATCATACGTTTATTGTCGTTCGATTATTGACAATCTCTTTGTTAGCTTGCGTGGGTCAACTAGTATAAACTGCTGGTGTGTGATCATGCATAACAAATCACTATCGGTGTTAGATGAGTAAGTAATTGGAAACAAAAGCAGCGTACACTTCACTTCGAGACGAAGAAAAGTGACACATAAAGTACATACATGTGAGGGCCCCATACGCTAACAGCTGATTGTAAGCGAACAGCAATGCACATACCCTTGCGGCTGCTGCCTTCTTTAACTTTTTCTCTCACAGGTGCTCGCAGGGCATGTGTTGTCTGTCACAGAGTCATCTCCAGCAAACGCACGCCTTCAGAAAACTTCCCTCGCAGTGGAAGATTCTGTTTATCATACTCACAAGCATGCGTGCTCTCTCTTTTCTCGCTTTTTTTCATAGCGTTCAGGGACAGAGCGGACAGAGGCACTGAGGCGGATCGAAGCAGACGATACGAGTGTATGCATTCATCCATAAGGCGAGGGATGGTGCATTACTGTGCTTTATTACAAAATCGTTGAAGTTTCCTTTCATTGTGGTGGATTCCACGCTTAATTAATTACGTTCAATATAAACACACTCACACACACACACACACACACACACACACACACACATACACACACACGCACGCACGCACGCACGCACGCACGCAGGCACGCACACACACACACACACACACACACACACACACACACACACACACACACACACACACACACACACACACACACACACATATTCTCAACATTACAACAACTATCAAAAAGAATATGCCAACAGTACTAGAATGCAAAGGTTCTGAAAAGAACTTAAGAAGATCAAGGTCATTGACTATTTTCTGTAATGTTATCGGATTTCGATGGTTGAGCGCAGTGCCTCTATTTTTGAGCCTTTGAGCTTGTGTTTTGCAGAATCCAAACCTTACGTGTGGCATTGATGTTACATTTTACTCATAAACACTCAAAACTTTAAAGAATCTCTCACATGCATTTTCTTTTAGTCTAATGTCACTTGAGGGTGAAGAGACGTTAAATTAAAGTACTACACACACACACACACAACACACACCACACACACACACACACACACACACACACACACACACACCACACATCCACACGCACGCACGCACGCACACACACACACACACACACACACACACACCACACACACACACACACACACACACACACACAACACACACACACACAACACACACACACACACACACACACACACACACACACACACTCACTGGTCTGGTAGTCAATACTTGATCTCTCTCTCTCTCTCTCTCTCTCTCTCTCTCTCTCTCTCCTCTCTCTCTCTCTCCTCTCTCTCTCTCTCTCTCTGTCTCTCTCTCTAGTTTGTGTATGTGTGCGTGTGTGTGTGTGTGTGTGTGTGTGTGTGTGTGTGTGTGTGTGTGTGTGTGTGTGTGTGTGTGCGTGCGTGTGTGGTGTGTGCGTGCGTGCGTGTGTGTTGTGTGTGTGTGTGTGTGCGCGCGCGCGCGTGTGTGTGTGGTGTGTGTGTGCGCGCGCGCGCGTGTGCGTGCGTGTGTGATTAATCAACAAAAGTACCGAAAATAAAGGCAGTATGCTCAGTTTGAAACTGCTATAAGGATACAGAGCTGCTGTGTTTTTTAGCATAGGGGACCCACATACGTGCAGGGTTATGCACTCAAGAAAAGCGATAAAAATTGAATATGAACATTGCAACCCATGAAGAGTGAATAACAAGAGAACATAATGTTTATGATGTTAAAATTGATAAATGATTTTAATGACATAACGATCAACTGAAAAGAAGACGATGATGAGGATGTCAATTTATGATGGTGATAATGGTGATGATGACAACGACGATGAGAAGCATCAAAAAATCACAAAGAGACAAGGAGAAGAAGAAGAAGAAGAAGAAAGAAGAAGAAGAAGAAGAAGAAGAAGAAGAAGAGAAAGAAAGAAGAAGAAAATGAGTGATGATGGTGATGATGAGGAGGAGGATAAGCTGAGGGTGAGGATGATAAGAAAAAAGGACATTACCGTTCGAGCAGGAATAAGAAGGAAATAAAGTAGTCATAACTTTAAAACAAAAAAAAAGCAATCAATCAAACAAACAAAACAAACTGAAAATATAGAAGCGAAAGACAAAGGAAATGAAAGGAAAGAAACGCAAAGATGATGCTGATGCTGATGATGCTGC
>JADBJO010006599.1:85000-95000 GCA_016801955.1 Conus betulinus
CCCTGCCTTGGCAAGAACCAACTGCCTGCCTTAGGCGACGAGCAGACTGGGTTACATCGACCGTCTCCAGAGGCAGGAAGGGGTTGATTTGGGCATGCATCCAATATGCCACTTCCTCTAGCACCCACAAGTTCACAGAGAGAGAGAGGAGAGAGAGAGAGAGAGAGAGAGAGAGAGAGAGAGAGAGAGAGAGAGAGAGGAGAGAGAGAGAGAGACAGAGAGAGAGAGAGAGAGAGAGAGAGAGAGAGGGAGAGAGAGAGAGAGAGAGAGAGAGGAGAGAGAGAGACGAGAGAGAGATTAGAGTGCGGAAGAGAGAGAGACAGACAGACAGTCAGAGACAGGGAGAGTGAAACAAGACCCATTTTAAAAAAATTAAGTTGCGGAATCTCTCTAACATAGTTCTCTCTCTCTCTCTCTCTCTCTCTCTCTCTCTCTCTCTCTCTCTCTCTCTCTCTCTCATTAGAAGAAGTAAGTTTCTACAGATTACAAACACTTACTATAGACTGATCCGAAAATATTTCTATGCTTTGCTAAAGGTTTTCCGAGAAAACATCCTAGTTGAATAGAAATAAACATTTCTTTGATCAACATACCGAGAAACTACTTTTTTTCGTGCATACATCCATCCAGATAATGATTTGCATCAACATGTTGGGTCTGACCAGTCAAACTTGCTTAAAACCTCTTGACAGCTTATACAGACGCTCTCTCAAGCTAAGTCTTCTTAAATCCTCTTCTCTTGTCCCTGTAGATTATAAACAATTAGATATTCTCCCCTTCAGTCTTCAATGTCGTTACAACAAAGCTGTTTTCATGTTAAACATTGTGAATGATTTAACCCTGCTTATCTCAACTACAAATTTCCCATCGATAATGTTCGTAACAAAACGTAATATCCGCATTCCTCTCCCAAGAACTAATCTATTTATGTCTTCTCTCATTTATTCTGGAAGCACATTTTGGAGTGAGATACATGACCATATTAAATGCAAACCAAGCCTTTTTGTCAATTAGGAAGGCATACCACGCACATTTGATAGAACATTTGAAGTCTAAGCATGTTGAGTAACATAATGTACATCACCCTCAAGTTGATGGGTCCTCTTATGCATGTGCATGTGACTTGAATTGATGATGCAGTTGTACTGTAAGTGTTTAGAGGTATACAATTGCGTTTGTGCGGAAGAGGCGAGCATTTGAAGTGATTTTGTAATGGAAATGCATGCACACGCTTGTGCGTGCGTGGCGTGCGTGCGTGCGTGCGTGCGTGCGTGCGTGCGTGTGTGTGTGTGTGTGTGTGTGTGTGTGTGTGTGTGTGTGTGTGTGTGTGTTGTGTGTGCATTCATGTGTGTGTGTGTGTGTGTGTGTGTGTGTGTGTGTGTGTGTGTGTGTGTGAGCGCGCGCGCGCACGCGCGTTGTGTGCATGTTTATCCGTACGCTCTTGTCCGCACGCGCGCGCGTGTGTATATGTGCATGTGTATATGTGCATGTGTATATGTGCATGTGTATTGTGTTGTGTGTGTTTTTTGTGTGTATATTTGCGCGCGTTCGCGTGCGTGTAATATGTGTGAGAGTCACGTGTGTGTGTGTGTGTGTGTGTATCTGTGTATTGTGCGTGCGTGCGTGCGTGCGTGCGTGCGTGCGTGCGTGCGTGCGTATGTGCGTGCGTGCGCGCGTGTGTGTGTGTGTGTGTGTGTGTGTGTGCGTGTGTGTGTGTGTGAGCGCGCGCGCGCGTTGTTTGGTCTATGTGTGTGCGCACATGCTTCTTCATTTCGTTTTTGTTTTGTTTTTTCCCTTTCTTTCCTTTTTTTCCCTCTTCCTCGAATGTACATCATTCTTAAATTGTGACCTTACCTTTGTTGCTAGGAAATATTTTATGTTAATCATGTTTCGTCGTTATAAACTTGTTCATTGCTTCCTTTTGTGTATCATTTATAGGTTCACTTTGATATTGTTTATTACTGTTGTGTTGTTGAGGGCATGGTTTAAAAAAAAATATTAACTTATCCATTTTACCCTCAATGAAAATATTCGTATTAATTTTGTGTTCGTACTCTCTCTCTCTCTCTCTCTCTCTCTCTCTCTCTCTCTCTCTCTCTCTCTCTCTCTCTCTCTCTCTCTCTCTCTCTCTCTCTCTGAGTTCCTCTCATTTCTTGGCTGCCTTAAGACGGCTTTCTGAGAGCGGACCAAACAGGGCAACGCTATTGGGGGTGCCAGACAGACATCCTCCTGCTCCCAGAAAAGATGGCGAAGACAACAGGACAGCGGTTGTCCACGTTCACAGCCAGCAGGAAAGAAGAGGGTACAGAGGAGACGGCGGCAGTGACAGGTCTTCAGCTGACCGTGTCGGCCGTCACGCCAGACCAGTAGCTCCAGGCCGGTTATCTTACAGCCAGGCAGCCCAGCGGAGACTGCCGACAGATGAAGATTCAGAAGCCTTCCACGATAGACGATCCAGGAACTACGGTCAGCAGCGAATGCTTCCCAGAATGAGGTACTCCGAAGAAGCACAGAGACAAAGTCAGTATATTCATCACAGACAAAGTGACTCACCAGCCTGACGTTTACAGGGACTCACGGCATACGGACAAAGACAATATACAGAATGGTGACATAAACAGTCCCGATAGAAGACAGGACAACAGTGAGACCCTCAGTGACGTAAGGGGAAATGAGGTGGAATTCTCGGTGCCAACTGTCGACGACAAAGACGTACAGGGTGGCACCGCAAGCGAGTTAGAAATCACCTCAGCCCCTGCGATTACTGTGTCTCAAACTTCTTGCAGAATCTCTCATGATATTGAACCTGATGCAGTAGAAGAAAAGAGTGATGATGAACCCATAGTGAATGAACAGGGGGCTACTATCAACAAACCAAGTGAAACAGAGAATGAACAGGCGATATTGTGTAGCACACCTGGGAATCCAGGAAATACTCATGGGGACACAGACATACAACATACACACTCTACACAGGCTCATCCATCTTCTCATACAGCTATCAGGACAGACAGACAGGATGATGAGCGATCAGAACAACCGATAGCAACTCCGTCTGTTGACACAAACAATACGACGAACGCCAACAGTGAAGTGGCACTTTCAAATCCTGGTGTTCAGGGAGATGACAACCAACAGAAACAGCGCGTAAAGAAGGGAGAAGCCAGGCCAAGGGATGCCAGTCAGAACACTATACTGGACAGTTTCAAACGTGCGCAGTCCAAGGAACGTGGCAGGGACATTGCGGAAAGGGGACGCACAAGGTCCCGCGCCAAGCTTAATTCCGTTTCCAAATAGGATATCGGCCGGGCCTTGAAAGTTAAACAAAAAAACGGTGGTGCAAACTTTACTGCAAAGCAGTCCATAAATAATTGTCCTCAAGAAATACCTAAAAATAATAGCACTTCAGTCAAGTTTCTAAACTTTAATGTAAATGGATTGCTTTCTAAGTTGGAGAACAACGATTTTGTAAGTTATATCAAATCACATGATTTTGTGTGTTTAACTGAAAACGTTTGTTGGTGTGAATTTCGAATCCTCACTTTTCAATGATTACGTGATTTATAATTCTCAAGCAAAGAAGCTTTCCCACCAAGGACGATATTCAGGAGGAGTAATTGTTTTAATTAAAAAGACTTTTTCTAGTTTTGTTACACGGATTGAATATAAGTCTGAAAATACGATCATTTTGAATATTGATAAGAAGCTTTTCGATAGCGACATGAATGTATTTTGGATTTGTACATATATACCTCCAATAGAGTCAAATGCCTGGGGAAATAACACGAATGGGTTTGGCATGGAACCATTAGAACAATGTTTGTTGGATTTGTATGAATCATACAATTTTTATGTGTTATTATTATCTGGGGACCTTAACGCAAGAACTGCCTCGAAAATAATGTCGGCATCGATGTTGATGACAATTTTACAGAGAACTATGACCAGTCGCCATATTGTAGGATTTCACACGATGAATATGAAAATGTATTTGGTGATCAATTGTTAGAACTATGCAACTCTTTGGACCTTGTTATTTTGAATGGGCTTTGTGAACATGGTTTCGATGGTAGTTACACATTTATATCCAGTTTAGGATGCAGTACTGTTGATTTATTTTGTTATGTCTCAAAACTTACTTAATGCCCAGTATGACATGTCACTCGTCGTTGTTGAAGATTCTGTCGAATCTGATCACTTGCCAGTTGTACTTTCGTTTCCTTTGACCATCCCAGGCAAAAGCGGCAAACATGAAAGTAAGAGCAATTCTTTTATCGAAAAACACGTTTGGGATAAACAAGGTGAACAAGACTTTCTAGAGAATCTGAGAAAAACAGACCTTCATGATAGATTACAACGGGCGGACGCCATATTGGAACATGATGTTGATGGTGCAATAGATCTTTTTGTAAGTTGCCTGCTATCGGCTAGCAATTTCATGGTAAAGAAAGTCTACTTGGTTGCCTCACCAAAGTCTTCGGAATGGTTTGATGAGGAGTGTCGACAAGCCAAACGTTACAGTAAGCGTACACTCAGAATTTTCAGAAGAACTAGAAAAACAGAACACAGATTACAGCATGTACAAGCAAAGAAAAAGTACAAAAATTTGCTGAAGTTAAAAAAAGAAGCTTTAAACGAAGGAAGGCCGAAATGTTAGTATCAAATATTTCTGACTCATCCAAATTTTGGAAACAGTTAACCGAAATGGGGTGTGGGAAGCAAAGAGCAAAAAATACAAATGACATTTCAATTGATAAATGGTATGATCATTTTAAAAATGTGTTTTCAATGGATGATAGTAATTCGGATGATGAACATTGTGACAACATTGATTTGACTGAGCACGAAGAGCACGTGCTAAACGCTGAAATCACTGAAAGTGAAATTTCAATTGCTGTGAACAAATTAAGTCAGGTAGGCATGTGGATCAGATGGAGTCATTTCTGAAATGTTGAAGGCTGGAAGTGTAATTACTATTCCCTTTTTGAAAAGGCTTTTCAACATTATATTTGCAAAAGGCATTTATCCTAAAGTTTGGGCAAAGGCTATTATTATCCCAATCCACAAAAAGGGAGATACGGAGAATGTAGATAACTATAGAGGTGTATCCCTATTAAGCTCAATTTCAAAATGCTATAGCACTATTCTAAATAATCGTCTATACGCATGGCTTGAAGACAACAACCTGATCTCTGAAAGTCAAGCTGGGTTTAGGAAAAACTATTCTACAATAGACCAAATCTACTGTCTTTATTCTATGGTTCAAAAATGCTTGTCTCAGCGTGGTAAAAAGCTTTATGTTGCTTTTGTAGACTTCAGAAAAGCTTTTGATTCTGTAAGACACGATAAGTTTATTGCAGTGTATTAGAAACCAAGGTATTAAGGGGAAATTCTTCTGTTCTTTAAAAGCAATGTATAACTCATTAGTATCTTGTGTAAGATCTAACTTTGAATATTCAGACTTCTTTGACTGCCCGATGGGAGTCAGACAAGGGTGTGTGCTGAGTCCAACGCTATTGAAATGTTTATTAACCAGTTAGCAAATCACTTGTCTGAAAAAGGTAGACACGGCATTCAGTTGGTACCTGACATGATGGAACTGTTTATTCTGCTGTTTGCAGATGACATTGTTCTATTAGCTTCTACTCCTGTTGGTTTGCAAAACCAGCTAAACGTACTTCAGACATGTTGCACCAATATGAAAATGAAAGTTAATACGGACAAGACTAAGGTCATGGTCTTTAGAAAAAGGGTTTTTTCTGGGTAAAAAGTGAACAATGGTTATTTGGCAATATTAAGTTAGAAGTAGTAAACAAATATTGTTATCTGGGTTTCATTTTTTCCACTAAAATCAGTCCGAGGATCGGCACTGAGCATTTGGTTGCCAAGGGGAAAAAAGCTATGTTTAATCTAGTAAGGGCTTTCCAGAAAAATAAGGATATTAGTTATCAGATCTACTTTAAGATTTTTGATGCCAAAATTAAACCAATCTTATTATATTCATCTGAAGTTTGGGGCCTTAACCGTTTGGAATGCCTAGAAAAGATTCATTTGATTGCGTGCAAACGTTCTCTTGGTGTCCCAAGTAAGACACCAAACAAAATGGTATATGGGGAACTGGGAAGATATCCGTTATATATCAACTCTTATATATGTGCATTGAGATATTGGTTTAAGCTGCTTAGAATGGACCAACAAAGGCTTCCTCGTCAAGCATACGAAATGCAGTTAACTCTAGATCAAAACGTAAAGAAATGTTGGGTGACAAAAATAAGAGAATTGTTATGCGAGACTGGGTTTAACTTTGTATGGCTACAACAGGGTGTGGGTGATGTTCGCGGATTCTTGGCAATTTTTCGGCAAAGACTAGTTGATATGTTTATTCAAGAATGGACAGGATCTATAAGAGACAGGAAAGGTACGCGTGTTACAAATCGTTTAAATCTATTTTTGAACGAGAAATATATCTTTGTAACATTGATGTATACTGTTTTAGGGTTGCTCTGTCTCATGCAAGAAGATGTTCTACCTTTGAACAATAATCTTCATAGGTTCAGTGATAATTCTTATAACAAAATTGTCCTTTTTGTGTAAATATAATAGAAGATGAATATCATTTGATATACAGTTGCCCACTGTATACAGATTTTCGTGCAGCACTTATATCTGATCTTCTTCATTTACCAATGTCAACTCTTCTTCAGGCACATCAGTATCAAAGAACCCTTCCACTTTCAAAATTTATATTTCTGTCAATTCGAAGGAGACAAAGCCTGACAGCTTAAATGAAAGTACATGAAAACTTGAAGATAATAAGATAATGATTTTTCCCTCATAATTGCAAATGCATTCAGGTTTATTATTATCTATATTGATCGAATAGGAAGTTTCCGAGGAGTTTATCATATCCTTATTCATGCTCTTGTTCTTTGTGGTTTGGATCTTATATTTATTTCTTGTTTCGTATTTGTAATGTGCAGGCTCATGTCCCGACCCCTTTCCTCATCCCTTTGTCCCTTTCACCTGCCCCCCTCCCCTCCCCCGCCCTCCCCCCACCCTTCCCTCAGTCCATCCCCTTTTTTCCAACTTGAATGGTGCTACTACTACTACTACTACTACTACCACGTCTACTCCTACTGCTGCTGCTACTACTACTAATGCTACTGCTGCCGTTACTACTATTTCTACTGGTATTACTGCTGGCGGTGATGGTGTTGTTGTTGCTAATTCTGTTGTTTCCCCTTCTACCATCACGGCTGCTAGTGCACCTATTTTTGTGCGACTGCTGCCATCAGCTATAATCACCTGAAAACATTAAAACTGTTAAACTGATGATCACATGTGGAATGTTTTTTTTTTCTTACAATTCTGAACATACCATTCATATGAATCCAATTACTTGCGCCCGTGCTGTTTGCACGAGAGGCGTGTAGGATTATTGTGAATGTGAACAGAAATGAAGAAATTTGATCTAACTGTACTGGATTTACTACCCCCCCCCCCCCCCCCCCCCTTCACCCATCCCCCCTTGGCACCTCCCCATTCCAAAAGTCACGCTTCCGTTCAGTCAAAATTCATCTTTAGACAAACACGAAACGTTCAGATTCCAGACATTAAAGAACAGCATCATTTCCATTGTTTTATCACACATCCCCGACACAGAACACAGCCGTTCACAAAATACTAAAACTCTCATCATCACGCAATTCCTGGATGGGCGTGATATCATGAATGAGTATAAAATTGTCAGAGTAGACTGAAATTCCAATAGCACTCTACTTCCAGGTATGATGTTGAAATTGAAGCCACCAGTCGACAACTCTGGTCATGTTGGTTCTGCCTTCACTCCCTTTTTCCCAGACAGGAAGGCGGGTTGGTGGCCGGCCCAGTCGACGTTATGAGGTTATTTCAGACTCTGTACTTGCAGGAATAGAAGCCTGGATGGCAGTTGTACGCTGGACTGAACAAGCGTTTTGGATGAAGTGTGGCACTCCTACATAAACGTTGGGAGTTGACATGCCTTTAAAATGGCACAAATTGGGGTAATGTGAAAATGGGGCGAAATGTTGCAACAATGAGGTGGCACTTTGGGTGGCTCTCTGCCGACACCCCACGTTCAGATGTTTCGATAATCCCGACACTGTAAGAAAAAGTAGCGATAGTCCGACATCCCACGATTCCGACAATTCCAACTCGTTTCGATAATCCGACACACAACCCAGTTTTATAATTCCCGTTAGTCTGACATATTGAAAGTAAAATCTCTCTCTCTCTCTCTCTCTCTCTCTCTCTCTCCTCTCTCTCTCTCTCTGGTATTGTCAACATTTAACCCCACTTCCTCTGTCGCAAAAAGCAATGATACCCGAATGTGGTTTCAAAGAAGACCGTGCGGCAATCTAACTTTGAAGTCGGACTATCGAAACGTCGAAATCGTGATGTGTCGAACTATTGGCACAAAATAAAACATTGCAAAAACAAGTGTCGTTGGTTCGACAAAATTGTCGGTTTGTCAAAACGTCGGAATCGTGATTTGTCGAACTATCGAAACGTCGGAATCAATAAGAATTACTTGTTGAAAGTTTGACAGAAAAAAAAGGGACTAAAGGCGACCAGCCGTTGACATCAATGTTTGCGGTGTTAACAGAAATAATTATCCGAGTGTTTGAAATAAAAGAAAAGTGTTATCAAATGAAAGAGAGAGAAAAAGATTACACACACTCTAAGTTTAATGTGTTTCCTCTTTTCAGTAATGACTTTCTTCTAGAAATGTAGAGATTAAACATTGACCAAGGAGCAATGCGCTTCTTTTGGTGTCATGTATGTTTAAGCATCATGATTTTTGGACATCTTACATTGAAGTAAAACCCTTCACAAATATTCCCCTGCATCATTCTTCTGTTTTCACTTCTTCCACTTCTATCCTAACAAGTTCAGTCTGTAGTTCATGGCGTCTGCGACGGAGTTTACTGTATACAGATTATCTGAGAGCTGAAAAAAATGCTCTTTTCCCCAGCGGAAATCATGTCTTTGCAGGCGTGATATATTGGTCGAGGTCTGGGTGTAAATCAAAGATTTAAACACTCCGCCACAGAAGAATAAATGGCGACGGTCATATTGGGGGGAAAAGGGCAAAGGACTGTCGGCTCGGGGTGGGCGTGAGTGGGTATAAATCGTGTCTTTGAAGAGACGGGCAATAGCACGGGATTAGCGGGGAGAGGAAAGCAGACGTGATGAGGGTGGAGGAAGTATGGGGGAGGTTCTACTTCAAAGAAAGAAATGTCATTGAAATTAGCCGATGTGTCAGGCCAGCTGACATAGGCTAGAACACCAAGGCTACATCAAAATGTTGTTATGCTCTGCATAGTTATGCGGGGATTGTCTTCAGTTCTGACAAGCCCCTAGCATAAACATTATCAGTCTCCAAAATCCCCCGAAGTCGCAGTGTGGCTGCCCATGTGGCGGGGGTAATCAAAATCGGTCACACACGTAATGTTCTCCTCCCCAGTTGATGCATTTGTACCATAGTGTTCCACCAGTGTTCGGCTGTTTGGATGCTCCCTGGAACTTTCAGCCAGGGTACGACGACGACGACGACAACAACAACCGATTTCACAGGAACAAAGGGAGGTGGTGATTACGGATGCACTTAAACAAAAAACATCTACGCAGATGGCAAGAACTGGATAGGGTAAGAGAGAACAACGTAAAGGGGGAGGACAGAACGGCGACCGTGTGGGGAGTGAGCACTTTGAGGCCAGGGTCAACGTTCCAGTGATTTGAATCACCCTTTGACTGAAAAGAAACATGCCATCGTAATCACTTTCTTCACGAATCCTGCGAGTCCCATGAGAGAGAGAGAGAGAGAGAGAGAGAGAGAGAGAGAGAGAGAGAGAGAGAGAGAGAGAGAGAGAGAGAGAATGTGTGTGTGTGTGTGTGTGTGTGTGTGTGTGTGTGTGTGTGTGTGTGTGCGGCGTGCGTGCGTGCGTGTGTGTGTGTGTGT
>JADBJO010006599.1:102500-107500 GCA_016801955.1 Conus betulinus
CACACACACAACACACACACACACCACACACACATTTAGTCACGCGCATACAAGCACGCAAGCATAGACATAGACGCATGCACGCACACACGCCCGCACGCTCTCGCTCTCTCTCTCTCTCGCTCTCTCTCTCTCTCTCTCTCTCTCTCTCTCTCTCTCCGCTCTCTCTCCGCACACACAACACACGCACACACACACACACAACACACACACACACACACACACACACACACACCACACACACACTCTCTCTCTCTCACACACACACACACACACACCACACACACACACACACACACACACACACACACACACACACACACACACACACACACTCACACTCACACACACACACACACGCACACACGCACACACACACACACACACACAACACATCGGAGGGTTAAAGTGTGGAGAGAGAAATACATCCGGAGGAATGGCGGTCTGAAAAAGAGCGAAAGTAAGACGGCTTGAACAGTGGTAAACTTTGATTAAAATGTAAATGCTAAATGCTAAAGGTTTTAGCATTTACATTTTAATCAAAGTTTTTTAACAGATGCCGCTCCCAACCCGGTTGAGCACTTTTTTAAAGTTATTGTTGGTTAGCAATATATATATATATATATAGCGGGAGAGAGAGAGGAGAGAGAGAGAGAGAGAGAGAGAGAGAGAGAGAGAGAGAATGAAACGGAAAGAAAAGAAACGGCCACAAGAACACGAGAAGGCACGTAAGTATGCAAATGAATAACTAAAAAACTTCCCCAAAAATTTGAATTCACACACAATTGCACAAACATTTCAAAAAAAAAAATTACAACGAAATTGTGTGTGTGTGTGTGTGTGTGTGTGTGTGTGTGTGTGTGTGTGTGTGTGTGTGTGTGTGTGTGTGTGTGTGTGTGTGTGAGGGGTGGTGTGTGAAAGGGTGGGAATAGGGGTTGGAAATGTCATAAAATCATGTTTGCGGTGATGCTTTACGCGCTACTCCATTTTGATGGAATATTGTACTCAAGCCTCTAAATTTAGAATTCTGCTATCATTCGCAAAAAACTCACCTTGTGCGTCCGTGTATGATGAAGCGAGCTGAAATCAAAGACAAAAGTAGCACTATTGAACAGCATCAATGAATGGTCTTTATACCAGCTATCAGTTTTGAAGCATTCTGCATGATTTCATTTTAATTGTGCAACATCTTTTTTAAAATTATTTCAAAATGTTCAGTTTCAAAAACGGAGTGACTGAGGGCGGAAAGTGAAGCAAAATTTAGAAAGAGAGGGATTTAGTTACAGCAAAAAAAAAAAAAAAAAAAAAAAACATTGACAAACAAAATACAGGGCAAGACACCAGACAAATTTTGCTTGAAATGTTAGTTATTCCGGAAGACACATATTTGTGGCAAGGTATTATACAAAAAAATATCGAAACAGCATTAGTTTAAAGACCTGTATACCAGCTATCTGGTTAACAAAAACAATCTGCGTCATTTAATTTTTAATCATGCGACATGTTCTGCGATAGTGTTTTAAAAGTGTTAGTTGATTGAGGAATATCACGTCTTTGTGGCAGGGCAGGGCATTTGGCATTTATGAACGTCCATGTGTGGTTAGTTAACAGCATAATTAGGTAAAAGTTGATGTCGCTACTGACCCTGTCGTCACAGCCAAGCTGTACAAACGATTCTGTTAAAAAAGCACCTCTTTTTTGCATTCAAAAACACATTTCTTCCATAAATGAATGAATGATAGCACTTTAAAAAAAAATGTACATAATGACATCTCTCAAACATATGCACAATGTGGTCTTTATACATGCTACGAAACTTAGTTATTGTGTTCAACAATTCCAATCCTTTTAAAAAGAAAATCAATGCTTGTGCATAAACACCCGTGTAATACTTTGAGCTGAAATTATCGCTTACGTTGCGTACATTAAACGTGTGTTAAAAAAAAAGAAGAAGCAGAAAACAAAAAAAAAACAAGCAAACAACAAAAAAAACCCAAAGATTTCTAGTCATTATGCTTCCAAGGTTCCAGGGTCAATTTATCACATTTTGGGCCATAATTATTCGCAATATAGATACTATAATACAACTCAGAAGCTCTGTTATTGAAACACAAAGTTGTTTAAAGTACAATGAGGAGTTGAGATGTACATTTTTTTTTTTTTTTTTTTTTTTTTTTTAACAGCGACACCAGACTTTAACGGAATAAATGATGATCGATGTATATCGAGGAAAATTGAGAAAAAAAAGGAAGTTTAGCGGAGTTTTGGGGTGTACAATTCAAATAGAAAACTTCATATGCGACATTACGCCAGCCCAAAGCTTGATTTATTTTGTGAAATTTGAAACCGATTCTGGATTGTACTTCTTCATAAGTGACCAACGGGGAAAGTTCTGTGCCAGAATATATCGCCATTTGTGGGTTATCTTTTCAGTTTTGCATATCCAGGACAACTTTTGAGATAGGACATCTGTTCGTAATCCAGGAAGACCAATACTGCCATCTTTGATACTTGAATGTACAGATTCTTGATTAATCTTATCCGTTTTTTTATTCCAAACAAATGCATAACTAGTCTGCTGGCATGTTTGAAAGAATATGTCCGGTGGGCTTGGTAACAGCAACCATGGGTGTGTCACTTTTGAAAGGATTCGGGATGTTAACACTGCCAAGGGGTGTTAACTGGGCATTTTGTTCATATTTGAAATAGGTTTTTAACATCTGCTGATCTTCCCGAATCGTTTATCTCATACCCTCTCAGGTTAGTAGTAATATTGATGGATGCAGTTCCATACCTAAATGTTCCACATAACATATTTAAGATGTTTTATACTGCCCAGCCAAACGACGTTAGTTTTACTTACATTCATAGTATCACGGCTTGACAGAGAACAAGCCCTCTCGAGAATATAAACATAATTTTCAAAAAGACTTTCTTTCTCCTGCAGGCAAGACTTCTGTGTCATCAGCATGCTGAGAAATCCCATGTTCAACTTTGCTCACTGAATTCCCAGTAGCATAGTAATTCCATCACCATGACAGCCACTGTTTTACGCGCATAACGCAAATATATAAGGGAGTAGAGGATCGACTTGTCTCCAGCCTCTTCCAGTTTCAAACCAGTCCGAAACTGACCATTTACGACAACACATGGTTTAACATGGTTATAGAACATATCAAAACCCATCTGCTATTATCATCGTGCAAAAGCAAAGACTTTGAATGCAAAGTCTCGATTTATCGAATCGAAAGCCTTTTCAAAATTTATTTTCAAAAGCAGTCCCGGTAAATTATATTCGCCTCGCTAGGCTATGATATATACTAAATCCAAATTATATCCGATATATTTGTTTCTGATAAACACTTCTTTGATCATTAATAATATTTGGAATGGCCTGCAATGAAACCATCTTAAAGGAAGAAGAAGAAAATGGTGGAAGAGCGTACCCACCAGGGTTTAAGTATGGTGCTCAGGGGAACAGGAAGGAAACCAAGCAAGCTTTCTGCTCATAGAGCTGTCATCAGACTTAGACTTAGTGGGTGACAGAGACAGATCTTATATGAGGACTGGCAATAAAAAGAAGAAGGGATGAACAGAGATCAGAGACAAAAGGAAGTTTAACTGGGGTTAAGAAATGAGTAGGAATCATGAACAAATTAAAGTGGGAAAGCAAGAAAGGCCTGTTAAAAAAAAAAAAAAAAAAAAAAGGCAGGGGGGGGGGGGGGGGGGGGGGGGGATTTAGCAGAAAAGGGGAAGGGGGTGCCTGAATCTCCGCTGCTGTCACTCTCTGGGTGTTCATGCCGGCAGGGGCAAGGGTCCCCAGTCGTGAAATGATGGATGACTCCATAAAGAGGCGATAGAGCCCACTGGACCGGTTCTGCCAGACAGCAGCCACTCTCGCATAGGGAGAAGTTGTGGTAGGGGCTGATGAAGTGGGAGGGATTTTAACAGGGATTTAAAGAGGAGGACCTGGGAAGACGAAGGGAATCTGTTTTCCATTGTACTGAAAACAGACCCTTTAGTCACTGCCCATCTAGAGTCATAAACGTTTCTCTGATGAGAATTCTTCAGTACACATGGCTAGCTTCAGGTATGGCAATCTACATAGAACATGGAACCAGACCATGACAACAGAAATGTTGTATGCTGATTTATAAAATCGAATCGAAGTGTGTGTGTGTGTGTGTGTGTGTGTGTGTGTGTGTGTGTGTGTGTGTGTGTGTGTGTGTGTGTGTTCATAATCGATACATTTTTTGTCTTCTCATTGTATCTTTCTTGTCGTTGTTTTCAACCCGCATACTAAAAAAAAAAACATAGAACATGTGCTTCTTCTTTTGTCATTCTGCAACAACCTATTTGATGTCAAATGCTCTTTCTCTGAGGATGCTATGAAGTTAATTAGACCAGCCGTCTAAAATCCTTCGGCCCGCCTACCGACTGCTGTTTGTCCCCTTGGTATTGATTTACAAAACCCCAGTCGTCATAGTTTTTTCTCCATGGTTTTGAGCTGGTAATTAGCGTCCTTGCGTGACATCTCTCTCCCTCTCTCTAAATGAAGTAACCGACAGGACTGAACACGAACATAAAATACGGCGCATCGTTCTCTTAGAAAGGAAACCATTTCAAGGAAGTGTAGTTTTGTTACATAAAAACGTCACAGTAAGTATTATATAGACAACAGTCAGGAGAGAAGTTTATCATCCAGTCATAGTCATATTCAGATCAGGATTTCCGTCCTCGCCCTCTGGGTTGCGGAGGTTACATTTTCATATTGAAACTGCCCCTGATACTGTTCAGCAGTTTTTGCATTATTTGTCCAACATCATTTGCATTTAAACATGTATTGTGGTCTATCATTCTCTTGGCACACTAGTTGAGCACTGGTTTCGTTCTTCCCTGACATGAACTGTTCGTTGTCAGAAGCTTCAAATACTCCATGGTGCGTGAGCTTGACGCACAGGATTGAGGCCAAGAGCAACAACTATTTGGACTCCCTTAAA
>JADBJO010006599.1:112500-120000 GCA_016801955.1 Conus betulinus
TAGAATTTTGCAGTGCGAGGTTCTTTGACTATAATTCTTGTTGCTTCTTGGGGGAGATGACCTTTGGAAACTGCTTCTTTTTAATGGTCCTCTGGACCAGTGCATTGTCTCGTTTGGTTGTGGGGTTTTGATGGGAGCATAGGTTGAGAGTCAGAGAGCTGGCATTTGGCTTCTTCTTCATACAAGTCTTTTTGCCAAACCACTACAGCCCCCTCCCTTATCTGCTCAATTGATGATGATGTCGGGTGTCTGTTTCAGTTCTTTCAGGGCCTGAAACTCTGCTGGGTGAGGTTGGATTTTCTCACAGGGGGCAGGTTTAATTTTTATTAATGTCATGTTTGCACTTGTCAATATAATAGTCAAGAGCAGGATATCGTCCATCCTTGGGGGGTCCAATCACTCCTTTCATAGGGGAACAGCTGTGCTAGATCGTTAGAGGCACTGGGTGCTGTGGGTAGTGAGCAGCTCTCAAAGAAAGCCGCGAGTCTAAGTCGGCGGAAGAATCGTTCACAGTCATATAGCATGTCTGTCCGGTGGGCCTTTGGTTGAAGGGGAACACATTTTAGTCCCTTTGCAAGAAGTTGACGCTGGGGGTCGGTCAAGTAAAGATCATCTGGAATAGTTGTCACCAATTTTCCACTGGTGACTGGTTGGCACTTGAAGGTGTGGGCTGATCCTTAGTGAGGTTCTGCAGTTTAGAAGCTTTGATTGCTTGTAAAGTAGCATGCAGTTGGCGGTTTGCATTCAGGGTTATTTCGATGATTAACATAGACTTGTTTTTTTGCATAGGATGTAAAGCTGATATCTAAGGTAGGGATTTTAGGCGGTCAAATCGCTGGAGTGCCAGGCAGTAGTTCTGTACCGTAGAGTTCATCAGTTTGAAGCTGGTGGAGCGAAGGATGCAAGACATTTGATGTTGAAATGCCTTGTGCTGGGGTGACACATGGAAATTAAGTAGGAAGCCATTGGGAATCAGCCTTTGTTGCAAGCAAGTTCTCAGGAATACAACGTGGCTTGTGTATCTGGTCTTGGTCAGGGTGCACTTCAGGTAGGAGACAGCAAGGGACTGGGGGATGGAGGGGAGGGCCTGGAAGGTTGACAGGGCCAGGGCAAAGAACTTTGAAGTTGAAGGCATGGTTGCAGTCGTTGGTGTAGCACACAAAAATTGAAGTAGTGACTGCAGTACTCGTTTCAAATATAAAGATAAAGGGAAAAGATGGTAAAAAAGAGTACCTGGAGAGGGGATGACTGACGTTTCGTGTCGTAGACACTTCATCAGGGAATGACAGCAGTGGGAAGATGTTTGATGGTGGTTGACTAGGGTCACTGAACGCAGTTCATCATGGTTTGAAGGGGTGGAAAGGGCAGAGGTGGGAGTGGTGGGCAATACTGAATATAGGGGTGATCATGGTTCACAATAGAAATGGGGAGTGTTGATGGACAGCAAAGAAGAGAACAAAGGAAGGGGAAGGGAAAAAAAGAAGGAGGGCCGGGGGGGGGGGGGGGGTGGAGAAGAAAGGAAGGGGAGGGAAAAAAAAAAAGGGGGGGGAAGAAAAAAGGAGAGGAGGGCTGATGATTTGGGGTGAGGTATCATTCCCTGACATTGAGCCCATGTGGGCCCAAGGTGCCAAGGCGCTGTATTAACTGGCTCTCCATGCATTTCCTGTAGTTACCTTCTTGACGACCATTTCTCCAAAGGGCTGCCACTCTGATGTGGGAAAGATGGTGATGGTCCGAATTGAAGTGGTTTGCCACAGGAGTGTCTTTTTCCTGTGAGGATGCTGTCTCTATGCTCTTTAAAACGTTCATTTAGAGATCTGTATGTTTCACCCACATACATCTTGGGACAAAGGGTACCGCTAAGAATATAGACTATATTTTGAGTCTGGCAGGTGAAGTGGGACCTCATGTGGAAGCTGCGTCTGGATGGGCCTTGCACAGTAGTTGTTGGATTAAGAAAGTCACAGGTTTTACATTTGGGTTTCTTGCACTGGAAATTGCCTGGTTGGGTTGAGGGGGATGAAGGGTGGAAGGTAGAGTGCATCAGGTGGTCACCAAGGTTTTTGTCCCTTTTGAATGCCACCATAGGTGGGTAGACTGAAAATGCTTTGGAGAGCTGGATCCTCCTTCAGGATAGTGAAGTTTGCAGAGTTGTGTCACCCCAGCCCAAGGCATTTCAACATCAAATGTCTTTCATTCTTCACTCCACCAGCTTCAAACTGATGAACTCTACAGTACAGAACTACTGCCTGGCACTCCAGCGGACTTGACCGCCTAAAATCCCGCCTAAGATATCAGCTTTACACCCTATGCAATAAACACACGTCTATGTTAATCATCAAAACAACCCTGAATGCAAACCGCAACTGCATGCTACTTTACAAGCAATCAAAGCTTCTAAACTGCAGAACCTCGCTAAGGATCAGCCCACACCTTCAAGTGCCAACCAGTCACCAGTGGAAAAATTGGTGACAACTATTCCAGATGATCTTTACTTGACCGACCCCCAGCGTCAACTTCTTGCAAAGGGACTAAAATGTGTTCCCCTTCAACCAAAGGCCCACCGGACAGACATGCTATATGACTGTGAACGATTCTTCCGCCGACTTAGACTCGCGGCTTTCTTTGAGAGCTGCTCACTACCCACAGCACCCAGTGCCACTAACGATCTAGCACAGCTGTTCCCCTATGAAAGGAGTGATTGGACCCCCAAGGATGGACGATATCCTGCTCTTGACTATTATATTGACAAGTGCAAACATGACATTAATAAATTAAACCTGCCCCCTGTGAGAAAATCCAACCTCACCCAAGCAGAGTTTCAGGCCCTGAAAGAACTGAAACAGAGACCCCACATCATCATCAAAAGAGCAGATAAGGGAGGGGCTGTAGTGGTTTGGCAAAAAGACTTGTATGAAGAAGAAGCCAAACGCCAGCTCTGTGACTCCTCACATATGCTCCCATCAAAACCCCCAACAACCAAACAAGACAATGCACTGGTCCGGAGGACCATTAAAGAAGCAGTTTCCAAAGGTCATCTCCCCCAAGATGCAACAAGAATTATAGTCAAAAGAACCTCGCACTGCAAAAATTCTACCTACTACCGAAGATTCACAAGAACGGTAACCCTGGTAGGCCTATCGTTTCAGCCTGCTCCTGCCCAACTGCTCAACTGTCACAGTTTCTTGATCATTTGTTGTTCCAACCCCTCGTCCACAACCTACCAACCTATGTGAAAGACACCAATCATGCCCTGCAGATTTTCTATAACTACACCTTCCCGCCTGATCCTTTTCACAATGGATGTGACATCATTGTATACTAATATCCTGCACACAAGATGGACTTCTTGCTGTTAAACACTACTTGAAACAAAGCGACTTTGACCTTCACCCAACCACCATCTTGCGCCTGACTGAACTTGTGTTAACTCTGAATTCTTTCGAATTTGGAAACGAGGCCTACCAACAAACTAAAGGAGTTGCCATGGACACGCACATGGGGCCCATCATATGCCTGCCTCTTTATGGGGCACATTGAGACACAAATCTTTGCTCAATACCCTGGACATCTACCTGAAGTCTTCAAAAAGATTCATAGACGACTGTTTCGGAATCAGCACTCTACCTAAACAGGAACTCCAATACTTCATTGACTATGCTAACGCCTTTCACCCTTCAGTCAGATTCACATACGAAATCTCGGACTTTTCCCTCTCATTTTTGGACATCAATATCAGTATTCAAAGTGCTTCACAGTCTCTCCACACAACAGTGCACTACAAACCAACTGATGGCCACTCTTACCTCCTGTTTTCATCAAGCCATCCTCCTGCCATGAAAGAAAGCATCCCGTATTCCCAATTCCTTCGACTTCACAGACTATGTAGCACCACCGATGATAATTACACCAAAGAAGCAGCGGCCATGACTACCTTCTTCACCACTAGAGGCTACCCACAAGCTACAGTTCAGATGGCCTTGAACGAGCACAGTCCATCCCCCCCAGACACCAGCTCCTACAAGACAAGGAAAAGACTACAGACAATGACCGATGCATTGCCACTCTGACCTACCATCCACACAATCTATTTGTGAAAAACGTTCTGCTCCGCAACTTCACTATCCTGAAGGAGGATCCAGCTCTCCAAAGCATTTTCAGTCTACCACCTATGGTGGCATTCAAAAGGGACAAAAACCTTGGTGACCACCTGATGCACTCTACCTTCCACCCTTCATCCCCCTCAGCCCAACCAGGCAATTTCCAGTGCAAACCCGGCAAATTTCCAGTGCAAGAAACCCAAATGTAAAACCTGTGACTTTCTTAATCCAACAACTAATGTGCAAGGCCCATCCGGACGCAGCTTCCACATGAGGTCCCACTTCACCTGCCAGACTCAAAATATAGTCTATATTCTTAGCTGTACCCTTTGTCCCAAGATGTATGTGGGTGAAACATACAGATCTCTAAATGAACGTTTTTTAAAGAGCATAGAGACAGCATCCTCACACAGGAAAAGACACTCCTGTGGCAAACCACTTCAATTCGGACCATCACCATCTTTCCCACATCAGAGTGGCAGCCCTTTGGAGAAATGGTCGTCAAGAAGGTAACTACAGAAAATACATGGAGAGCCAGTTAATACAGCGCCTTGGCACCTTGGGCCCACAGGGGCTCAATGTCAGGGAATGATACCTCACCCCAAATCATCAGCCCTCCTCTCCTCTCTTTTCCCCCCCCCCCCCCCCCCCCCCCCCCCCCCCTTTTTTCCCCCCCTCCCTTTCTTTCCCCCCCCCCCCCCCCCCTTTTTTTTTTTTTTCCCCTCCCCCTTCCTTTGTTCTCTTCTTTGCTGTCCATCAACACTCCCCATTTCTATTGTGAACCATGATCACCCCTACATTCAGTATTGCCCACCACTCCCACCTCTGCCCTTTCCACCCCTTCAAACCATGATGAACTGCGCTCAGTGACCCAAGTCAACCACCATCAACATCTTCCCACTGCTGTCATTCCCTGATGAAGTGTCTACGACACGAAACGTCAGTCATCCCCTCTCCAGGTACTCTTTTTAGGTTTCTCATATTTATAATATATTCCCCCATTTTCTTCATCTTCATTTTTTTTTTTCTAAAAGTTCAAATCTTTGCCAAGTCATTACTATAATGACTGAAGAATTGTTAGCCTGCCCTCTCCACACTTTCGTTTTACTCCATTTACTATCCTTCGCTGGCTGCTTTGGGGGTGCTGTTGGATTGTTTTTTGAAACCTTGATGAGAACACCACTGAATTATGGACTGTGGTGTGTCTCTATTTGACTCCAGGAGTACAGACACAATCAGCCATGTTTCCCTGATGAGTCCAATCCAGCAGACGAAAGGCCTAGGAGCAAGCAATACAAATATACAGATCTGCATTGGAGAGGGATAACGATGGTTCCCTCAGGCAGCTAGTGAAGGGGTTTCTCATATTTATAATATATTCCCCCATTTTCTTCATCTTCACTTTTTTTCCCCCTAAAAGTTCAAATCTTTGCCATGTCATTACTATAATGACTGGAGCCTGCACTTGTTTTTCTCCACTGCTTAATTGTTGAGAGAGAGAGAGAGAGAGAGAGAGAGAGAGAGAGAGAGAGAGCAAAAACTCCTATTGATTTCACGGAAATAATTTGACACATACACTCTCTCCCTGCATCCCAGTCCCCACTCCCATCCGCCACTCCCATCCGCTCTGCTAATGCACTGAAAAAGGACTGAAACTATACTGACAGGCCGGGAAATGTTTCGGATAATTGTCTGCTCCATCACCCTCCTCCACATCACCCTTCCCCCCCCCCCCCCCCCCCCCCCCCAGTACTCTCCTTTTGTCCAGTCGTACATACACACGCGCGCGCGCGCTTTTAGCCCAGCTCTCTCCAGTCACTCGGATAAAGCGAGTTATGCCTGGGTTACTGATGACCTGCTATAAACTTTGGAGTTGGGCCAGACTCTCACGGATTTCCGGCTGGCCAATGTCGGTAGTGTGGTGTCATTTGTGCTGAAGCCGAATGTCTGCAACAAGTCACGGATTCGGAATTTAGAGGTGTATTTTTTGTTCTGTTTTGTTTGTTTGTTTGTTTGTGTTAAACCTTTGTTCATCTTATTTATTATTAAGTTTGCCGTTATTTTTTTTCAGTGCCTCTAGGTATCTGATATAGGTGTATAAACCGATCAGTCTATGCACAAGTCTATCTATCGGTCTATCTATCTATCTATCTATCCATCTTGTTATCTATCTATCTATCTATCTATCTATCTGTCGATCGATCAATTGATCTATTCATCTATCTGTTTTCCATCGTCTGTCTCTCGATGTATCTATCTGTCTGTCTATCTATTTAGCTAGCTGCATACGACTTCGCTAATCAGCACAACGCATAGCTACATCAAGATGATGCTCTTACAGTTCTAGCACAAACAGCTGAGTGACAACTGTCGAAGACAGCTCACCAGACAGACATTCCGCGCCTAAAGAACACTCTGCCCTGCTGTAGAGTCCTTACATTGGTGTTTGCTGCCACATGATGGGATTGTAAACCGCCTTAATCATGTTACCATATGGGACGCCGCACCCATTCCGGAGTGCCACTGCTCTCCTCCACATGGCATTTCTGATGCATCTACCATCACACCACCTGCCACGACATCAGCTCGGGAGTGAACATAAAAAACTGAAAGTCACTAATTGTTGTTTGATTTGGGAGGGGAGGGGAGGGGGGGGGTCTTGATATTGACCGCCGCACCCATTCCGGATTAAGGGGGGGAAAACGATGCCTATATAATGCCCATATTGTTTCATTTTGGTCCAACACTCAGTGACAAAAATAAAGATTTTTTTTTTTCACAGAATGTACCAACATCAACCAGGCACCTAACACGTGTTCCTCAGAACAAGCACCCTACAGATTATATCACAACTGTGGTGAGTCTGCTGTTGGTATTGAAATTTTCAGTCATATGCCAGGTTTTACCATGACTGCTGGCGTACGTTTTGCTTTTAATTAGCAATGCTTTTGGACAGTGTGACCGTCTTAGTGTTACATGAAAGTAAAAGAAAGTCGATGGGCGCGCACCTGTAAAATGTGCAGCGCAGCATTGCTACAATCCGTGTGGCAGTTCGGTTTAGTTCAGTGGTTTATGGAATGTCTTTCCATCGCAGATGATAACACGCGCTGAAAAAAGCGGCTACAACTACAAACTACAATACAACCCAGATAATAACATGAAAAGTAATAAAAAAACAGGAAAAGGAAGATCACATTGTATAATCCCCCATATGATGGAAGAATAAAGACTAATGTAGGAAAAGAATTCTTTAAAATTCTTATAACATCATTTCCAAAAGAACATGTACTATCTAAAAAATATTCAATAAAAAACACCATCAAGCTATCATATTCATGTATGCCCAACCTCAAAAACATAATTGACTCATCTAACAAAAGTAAAGACAACACAGCCAAAA
>JADBJO010006599.1:125000-130394 GCA_016801955.1 Conus betulinus
TGAGGGAGGATCTGAAGAGGGAGCGAAATGAGTGTAAAAGAAGAAGAGTCAGTGGGAATGCGGGCAAGGGCTTCACTGTGCTGCCAATCCCTACGATGATGTCCCCTTGACTCTTTGAACGCCCTGATCCTGGCTGAGCCAGGGGCTGCTGGTGGTAGTGGAACGCTGGGTTGTGCGCACACAGAAAGCTCATCGAGCAGGATACTTGCTCTGTGCTGCGAAGACATGAAAGTGGGATGTGCATTAATAAACCCATAAAGTAAGGCCCTTTGATCAGAGAGGAAGGTCTTAACGAACCAGAGAGAGAGAGAGGAGGAGAGAGAGAGAAAGCGAGAGAGTTCGAGCGAGCGCGAGAGAGCGGCGCTTTCTGAACGAACCTGAAATATGTTGGCATTCATGCCTATGTTGCTGGATGTAGCCACCTGTCGTCCGCACATCAACGTTGAACCACGTCCTGCTCACGATAAAGACTGCTCTCAAAACCTCAAGTCTGTTGTACCCCCGTGCAGCTGTCGAAACCGTATGTATCTCGCTTGTCTTCATGCACCTTCCAAGAGGGGTGTGTGTGTGTGTGTGTGTGTGGTCGGTTGGTGTGTGTGTGTGGTGTGTGTGTGTGTGTGTGGTGGGTGTGTGTGGGTGTGTGATGTGTGTGTGTGTGTGTGTGTGTGTGTGTTGTGGTGGTGTCTGTCTGTATGCGTCGTGTAGGTTTTGCCTTTTTTGGCAACTTTTTTGGTGTTAGGTAGATAAAACATACATGTGGGATGTTTTAATTACATAAAACAAAGTAAAGTAGTAAGACCCGCTTGTCATGAGAGGAAGTTGATAAAGAACAGAGAGGAAGGGATCGTACACGAGACCAGAGAGATGAAAGAGAGAGAGAGACGAGGAGAGGAGAGACGGAGAGAGAGGGGAGAGAGAGGAGCGAGAGAGCGCGAGGAGAGCTGAGAGAGCGAGGAGAGAAGGGCAGAGCATACTCAACGGTAGAAGAGAAGAGAAGATGAGCACAGTAGTAAAGATGTTAGGCATGTTGGCCTTTGTTTGATGATTTGCTGTCAGTAGCACAGATGCGATGCCGTCTATTTCTTCTATCTATCGTCTATGTCTGTCGTCTGTATGTCCGTCTGTCTACCTGTCTGTCTGTCTGTCATGTTTGCATGTGCTGTGGTGTGGTGTGTGTGGTTGGGTGGTGTGATGTGCGGTGTGTGAGTGTGTGTGTGTGTGTGTGTGTGTTGGGTGTGTGTGTGGGTGTGTGTGTGTCTGTCTGTCTGTATGCGTGTATGTTTTGCCTTTTTTGGCACTTTTTTGGTAGATACATACATACATGTGTGGATGTTAATTAATTAACATAAAGTAAGACCGCTTGATCAGAGAGGAAGGTCTTAACGAACCAGAGAGAGAGAGAGAGATGGGGAGAGAGAGAGAGAGAGAGAGAGAGGCATAGATTTTTTTTGCATACATGAGACATACATACATACTGAGACATACATACAGAATAATACATAGATAGAAGAAAATTTCACCATAGATCATTCTAAATTTCATTACATAGATCATTCTCTATGTTTTGTTTTCTGCGTCACTCGACACACACGCTGATAACAAGCACAAACATTATAATCATTTCAGAGATTTTTTCAAAGTTCAAGAGTCATCCTGAAACAAAAACTTTTTTTTTTTTTTTTCCCCCAGAAGGTGCTAGGAATCGTTTCTTCAATGTCTTGCGCTGTTTGGTGAGTTGTACTTCGTCATGGGTTCTTGAACTGTCCTGACTTGAAAAGGCGTTTTGAAAGGCTGTACAACCGGTTACCCCAATATTCCTCGTAGTGCCATAACCCTTGACAATCAGAGCCAACAGCTGTCGCTAGGTTCAATGATCAATGTTCTGCCCTGAGCAATTTCTCAGGTGCTCAGCAGGTGGGAGCACATAGTGATTCCACGGCTCTGCCTGCTTCCTTGGTCTGGTCTGATTTTATCTGAAAATAGGAATCAGAATGATTAAGGGCATCTCTCTCTCTCCTCTCTCTCTCTCTCTCTCTCACTCTCTCTCTCTCTCTCTCTCTCATCTCTCTCTCTACTCTCTGTCTCTCAGATCATTAGTTGTTAGCCATTGAACCACTGTTTGCTCCACAAGTTCTTTTTTTTTTATTTTATTTTTTTGTTTTTGTGTGGCGCTTCACTGTCTCTATTTTGTCCTCACATTTGGTTTTCTTTCCGTTTCTTTCTTTCGTTTTTCTTGTTTTCTTTATTCTTTCGTGTCCGTTCTTTCTTTTTTCTTTCTTTCTTTCTTTCTGTATTTCTTTCTTTCTTTCTTTCTTTATTTCTTTTCCCTTCATATTTGTCTCTTTCTTTCTTTCTTTTCTTGCTTTCTCTCACCCTCCCCCCTCTTCCCTCCCTTTTCTTCTTTTTCTTTCTTTCTCCTCTCTTTCTTTCTTTCTTGTTCTTCTTTCTCCTTCTCTTTTTAGTGGACCCCTCCATCTTTTTCTTTATTCCCATTTTTTCTCTCTTTTTTTTTTTTTTTTCTTCAATGACTCGCACACCATGCACAGTCTGTGTATTTTCATCACTGATGGACGTTCGCTTTCTGTTTTAGTTTTTCCTCCACCGGGTGATATCCTCAAAATGATACCCTCACCTCCACCCCCCACCCCCCCTCGCATTGATTTTCCACCTCATTTAAGCCAAAAACTATTCCTACAAAAGCTTTGGACACCCCGACCACGGCTGAGCATGGCTATGGAGTTTACTGTAGACAGAGGGACAGGGAGTTCTGCCAACGAAGTAGAACACGTTATATCCCCCTATGGCCAATTGCTCTGTCTTGATAGACCCTGACACTGCCGAACCTAATTAATTAACAGACAGCAATTACCCTGCTTTCCTTAGCGTTGCAAAATCTGTAAAAGTAAATGAGGAGAAAGCAGAGAAGAGAGTAGGGAGAGAGTGAGGAGAGAGGAGAGAGAGGACAGAGGAGCGAGAGGAAAGGGACGAGAGGAGGGCGGAGAGAGTGAGATAGGAGACACAGTAATGTATGGAGGGCGAGAGAGAGGAGTGAGAGAGGGAGAGTAAGAGAGAGGAGTCGAGCGTAGGGAGAAGGGATATAGAGGAGACAAGGCTAAGGGGGGGAGAGAAGCAGAGAGGGAGGAGAGGGGAGAGAGGAGCCGGGAGACGGAGAGAGGGTGGAGAGAGAGCAGAGGAGAGGGATAAGGAGAAGAGGTCAGACTGACAGATTTATTAGAGACAGACATACCTTTACATATACAGACAGACAGACAGCCAGAAAAGAGAGACAGACTTGCAGACGCACAGAGAGAGAGAGAGAGATGAGAGAGCGAGATGGAGCGCGAGAGAGAGAGAGGACAGAGCGAAGAAGAGAGACAGAGAGAGACAGAGAGAGACGCAAAGCAGGTCGGGAGAAAGGAAAACAGTCAATGCCCGCTGACTTTTTTTTTAACTTTGATGGAACGAAGGTCATTTTAGTCTGGTGGACCTGACCCCTTCCAAGCCGTTGTCATATTCCAGTACATTTTGTCTTCGATGCGTCCTGTGGCACCACCTGGGACGGATAGGAAAAAAAGAAAAAAAAAAAAAGGAAGGTCAATCTGTTGTAGGGGCCGTTGCTTGCAGTTAGGGGACAGTGTGTTGTCAGACACAATCTGGAAATAATGTTGCAGTCTGGCACTCTCATCATATGAAGGCCACTTTATCTGATCACAGCAAATCCCCTCAGATGTGAGGGTCGAAACGCTGTCTCTCCTCATTCATGTATAGTCCAGTGTCTCTTTTTCTGTATTCCTGTATATCTCCAATCTGTCAGTCTGTCTGTCTGTTGTGTCAGTCTGTCTGTTATCTATCTGTCTGTGTATGTGCTCTGTATGTCTGTATGTCTGTCTGTCTGTCTATCTGCCTGTCTCTCTCCTCCCTCCTACCCTCTTTTGTCTGTCTCAGGGCGCTGTTCCCTATGGGGAGACTTTGGCGTGTGGAAGTTAATTAATCTACACAGAGTAAAAACTGTTGTATGAGAAGTACAGGTCTACACACACACACACACACACACACACACACACACACCACACACAGAGAGGAGAGACAGCGAGAGAGATGAGAGGGAGAGAGAGATGAGAGAGAGAGAGGGAGAGAGGAGAGAGAGAGGAGAGAGAGAGAGAGAGGACTTCAGATATGTTTTCATTGGCAATGGCTACATAGCCTTTATGTTAAGGGGGGTATATATGAATATTTGCAGCGCCGAAAACAAGAAAGTTTATGATGCAAAGAAACATAAACCATAACGGATTACGTAAATGCTAATGGTGAGGCTCGAAGCCGTTGTAGAAGTAAAAGGAAAACAATGCCGTGCTTTTTCGTCACTCAAAATGATATGGTATGAATCTGAAAGTCACAACATGATCCTAAACACAAGTGCCTCATCCAGGCACAAAATATTCACTGTTATAAATCTTCCTGCACTGTCACATCTATGATCATCAGAGAGAGAGAGAGAGAGAGGGAGGAGAGAGAGAGAGAGAGAGAGAGAGAGAGAGAGAGGAGAGATGAGAGAGAGAGAGAGAGCGAGACGCGAAGCAGTCAGAAGAAAAAAAAAAGTGGCATGCCCGAAGATTTTTTTTTTTTCTATCGATGGAACTAACGTCATTGACTTGGCTAACCTGACCCACCAAAGTCGTTCTTCCAAGTTTCTCGTCGACACATCATGAAGATCGAGGGGGAGTGGAGCAGCCCTAAAAAAAAAAGGTCAACCTGTGGTTGGGGGGCGCTACCGCAGTGGGGGGGAACAGTGTGTTGTCAGAACAATCTGGACATGTGTGGTAGTCTGCATCTCTCAATCAAGGGAGGGCACCACTATAATCTGATTACCACAAATCTGGTGAGATGTGTCGACCTGTTGTCTCTCAATTTCTCTATGTACTCTCTGTATCCGCCTCTGTCTGTCTGTTCTGTCTATTCTGTCTGATCTCGCTGTCTCTCTCGTCTCTGTTTGCTATCTCTTCGATCGGTCTCTCTGTCAACTGTCTCTGTCTCTCTCTCCTCTCCTCTCTCTCCCTCTCTCTCTCTCTCGCTATTTATCTGATCAGTTCTACCTGTTTGTAAGGTCTGTGTCTTTCAGTCTATATGTCTCTCTGTAATCTCTGTTTCTGTCTCGTCTGTCTGTCTGTCGGTCTGTCTGTCTGTCGTCTGCTGTCTGTCTTCTCTCCTCTCTATCTCTCTCTCTCTCTCTCTCTATCTATCTCTCTCTCTCTCTTCTCTAAGCTCTTTGGTCTATCAGGGCTGCTGTTCCCTGTTCGGGGACATTGGAACGGGTGTGGAAGTTAATTATTACACGACTGGACGTTCCTCAGAGGCAGGTCTAAACAGAGAGAGGAGGAGAGAGAGACGAGAGAG
>JADBJO010006600.1:0-2500 GCA_016801955.1 Conus betulinus
TTGTTTTGCTGAAAAATGAGAGAATGAGTAGTGGGGGGGGGGGGGGGGGGGGGGGGGGGGGTAGCAGGATGGGGGGGGGGGGGGGGGGAGAAAGAAAAAGGGAGAAGAAAACGAAAACAATATTGGTTGGCTACTAAAGTTGCCTTATGAAAAAACGGAAAATGCTGTTCGGTTTAATGCGTGGTAGGACTGTTTTATTTACACATTTGCTCGTTTATTTGTCTTTTTGGTTTTTATTTCATTTATTTCTTTTTTTTGTATCAATTATCCCCACCTCCAGTTCCAAAGATTAAGCACTGACCTTTCCTCTTTGGAAAAAGAAATTAAAGGAGACAGGCACACAAGTGTGTGTGTGTGTGTGTGTGTGTGTGTGTGTGTGTGTGTGTGTGTGTGTGTGTGTGTGTGTGTGAGGGGGTAACTCTCTCTCTCTCTCTCTCTCTCTCTCTCTCTCTCTCTCTCTCTTTCTATCTATGTTATTTATGTATGTGTGTGGTGTGCGCGCGCGCGTGTGTGTGTGTGTGTCTGTGTGTGTGGTGAAAAAGGGTTGTGTACTGTAACATACCCTGGAATATAATACGCTTTGACATGCGTATGTCAGTGTGTATGCGTCTGTTGTCTATTTGTCACCATATCTCTCTCTCTCTCTCTCTCTCTCTCTCTCTCTCTCTCTCTCTCTCTCTCTCTCTCTCTCTCTCTCGCCTACTTGCTCGCTCTCCTCTCTTGCACACATATACAGAAACAAAAACAGAAGCAGAAACATACATACACACACGCGCGCTCGCACACACACGCGCGCGCGCGCGCGCACACACACACACACACAGACACGCACAGGGACGCACACACACACACACCACACACACACAGAGATAAGCACAAGAGAGAGAGAGAGCGAGAGAGAGAGAGAGAGAGAGAGAGAGAGAGAGAGAGAGATGCACACAGACACCCGAAAGGATTTTGTCCTGATGTTGTTTTTTAATTGAAAATAATTTGAGTAAATGTTTTATTTCGATTTCCCGACAACAAGCAATTCTGTGATTAGAAAGAAATCGAACAATAGCAATAACGAAGAAGAAGCAAAGGTTAATAACTTTTGCAATGGTTTCAAACATGTGTATTTCTTTGCATCTTAAAAGGAAAAGAAAACAAAATGAACATGAAGAGAGAGAGAGCGAGAGACAGACAGACAGACAGACAATAGACAGAACAAAATACAGAGAAGAGAAGACTGAATAAAACCAATGAAAATACCGGTAACGGAAATGCAAAAGAGTAACTTTTAATTGAACCTCTGCTCTGCAGAAATGAACTTAGATAAAAACGCTGAACATATCTATGTTAAAACGAACAATTACAAATAAAGAATAACAATATAACAGCGCCTTTCTTTAAATTTCAATAGCAAAACTTAACAGCAAACTTTCGTGGCAGAACAAAAACACTGAAATATCCAGTTAAAAACACTATCACAGAAAATGACCCGTTCCCCTTAAAAACAACAGTGTTTAAAACTAGAAAGAATCCCAGAGGTAGCAATCTTACAACTGATGGAGTAGATTATACATCATACCATACTCTATTCTGTAGCGCATGACGCAAATCCATTGCTGTGAAAACATCTGGCTGTCTAAGAGCCCACGCGTAAGCTCAACAACAAATCAGGGGGTCAGACCCCCGAGTCTCGTGAGGTCAGATTGGACCTCACGAGGTCAGAAAGGGGGATCAGACTCTGGATCTTCCAGGATCAGACTCTGGGTCTCAATGGGTCAGACTCTGGGTCTCAGCAGGGTCAGGGTCTGTGGACGTCTGGAGAAGCGCGGAGGATCAGTCATCTTGGACGCCCAGGGTCCGGCCTGACCCACCATTGTCGCCATGGCAACAGACAGGACCATGGTGTCAGAAGCCGGGGAGAACCTTCAACAGGAGGAAGACAGCTTTGCAGTTTCATGACGTGTTCATTTTAATGTTCCAGTGCAAACTAAGACAGCTTTGTAGTTTCATGACGTGTTCATTTTAATGTTCCAGTGCAAACTAAGACAGCTTTGTAGTTTCATGACGTGTTCATTTTAATGTTCCAGTGCAAACTAAGACAGCTTTGTAGTTTCATGACGTGTTCATTTTAATGTTCCAGTGCAAACTAAGACAGCTTTGTAAGGACGTGTTCATTTTAATGTTCCAGTGCAAACTAATGACAATACAAACTTAAATAAAAAATGACTGTTCCGCCGAACCAAAGAGACAAACCAATTACGAAACAGAACGCGACGCGTTTCGACCTCTTTGGTCCTCTTCAGGCAAGACTTACAACATTCAAACGAAGAACGAATAATAATTACTTCTCTCCTAAAAATTGGGCGTACTTTAATATGAACAGATGTTTTACTTGAAATCGTTTTTTTTCTGATAAAATGCATCTTTTCTGCTATGTTGTAAGAGGACAAGAATATTGTAGGGTTACGGAGTATTCAGGCATTAATATATAACGAGACACTTAAAGCCA